>JAARMF010002816.1:10389-24292 GCA_022844705.1 Toxascaris leonina
GGGGGGAATATCGCACCTAATAAGTGTATTTAAGTGGGTGTGCACGGGTTGCGTGGATCGCGTCACACAAACAAGCTAAGCGCACTCCAGATCACTGCATACGCATTTACCCATTTCGTTCATGCCGTTTACGTAGCTCTTTTTCGACACGTTCTCTGCAATAGCATCCGTTCGCTGATTCAAATAATAACCCAAATAAGCAATTATAAAAATACAGCTTTACGACTCGTTGGCGACTGATGCTTATCGACACATTATCACCGCCACAACAATTTTTTATTTGAAGTTAGTTTGGCTGTGAAATGATTCTTGAGAAGAGATGATTTCTAATTTGTAGGACGAAATCCTCTAGCTTGAAGTCCCAGATTTTTGGAAAATGCCCAATTTTCCACAACTATTTTCTCAAAATGGTTCCCGTAAAAGAATGATGGGATTTTTGACAGAGGCGTTAAAGATGGCCTCACATATGTCACGTTATATTTATGCCTCTCGGCTGACAATCGCACTGCGAAAACATTGAGCAGTTTTGGGAGCAATATTAACCGAATTTTGGAGCTTTCAATTTCTTAATACATTTAGAGAAGAAGCATGGGATGCATTCTTCAGGATTAGAGATTATATAAATAAGTGATCGCTCACCGACTCGCTTCGACAGTTGCACCTGCTTGGCTCCTTTACGGAAGAGTGCCACTAAAATTTGAAATATTACATAAATTCACGTTTCGCTGACACTTATATCTGGACGAAAGGGACGCTGACTTTATGGATCATTCCAAGAAAGTGATTTTAACATCCGCAGTTGTCACTAGCCTTGATCCCCTCAAGGTAATAATGAGATACATCCAAAACCTCTTCGATGATGCGTTGTTCACGTGAGAATTAGCTAAGTACTTTTAGATAAAGATGCATGCAGGTGAATCCTTGATGTATAAATGAAGTGATAAATTAGTGAGGATTGAACAATTTTACAGCGAATGCTCCCAATTGTCAACATCAACTGAACCCTATGGAGAAGAAGTAAAGATTCTGAAATTCGGGACATGAGCATTTTTGAGGATGGATTTATGGCATAAGCAGAGATGCCCACATTCATTTCGCGGTAAAACTATTGTGGATTGCGAGCAACTTTGTTAGTCGATAGAGAGGACTGACTCATCAGCAAGTCTCAGTGGCAGTTTTATACTATAAGCCACAGTCTGCCTAGATGCTGTTGCTTGTATTATCCAGAAGAGATTTGCTCAGCATAAAGTCTATGCATCACATGAATAGTCAACTTGTCAGAGATATCATTGACTGCGATGACGTATCTCATGCGTAATGCTCATTTCTCTTTGCACAATCTCTTGATCCATCTTATTCACAAATGAAATGCTCTCTAACAATGACACCTCTCTCAGGAAAAGACTTGGGACAAGCAAAAAAAGGAGCAATCTTAGTATGCTGTTGTTGTATCGTTAGGAATAAACACAAAATCAATCGATTAGTGCCGATTTATGAGATATTTCTGAAGCACGGCTCACAAACAAACTCAGCTTGCTCAAAGATAACTCATTAACTTTGTCGGAGAATATTATTCATTGCCTACTTTTGATACCACTACTGCTATTACAGCGATATAGATGGCAAGAGGGTTGTGAGCGAAGTTCGAAACACTCACAGTTGCGACATTTGCATTTCTTGATCAGCGTCACATCCATTATATCTTCGTGGCATTGTTTACACCAGTAGAATGCCCTGCAACAAACTTTCACATCAACAGCAATCGCTGGCTACACATCGTTCCACGACCTCCTTCACCTTTGTTGTGCTACGACGATGCATCCTTCATAAGAAACTTAACATGAAATAAAAGCCAAACATGCAGAAAAACCATTCAAGCTGTTACCTTTATTACAATCAAAATTTGCTATGAGAGCAGATTATAACAAGAGGAACATAAAAATCAAAGACGAGGATGTCGATGCGACGTCGGCTGTCGTGAACGCTATACAAATGACTGCTATTTCAGGCCGCAATTTATGGACATCGAGCTTAAAGGCAATATAAATTTTTCACCTTTTCACCTCATCAGCCGACTGCGCAATGAAGAAGCCTTGTGTCTGTGGCTGTATTGTGGTGGTCGGTGCAGGGTTGATAGCGATGTTGCACTCCTTCTTCTCGTCATCTTTCAGCTCAATTGCAAGTAGCAACAATCCAAGCCGAGTGAACAGCAAACTGCAATATACACTCTCTAGAGCCGTCTGACATCTCAAGCTGGTACGCCAATTCACACATGCTACATTCGCTACAAATCCAAAATATTACCACCACAGGCTTTCACCACGAGCAATTAATTAAATGCAATCCGATGTCTAGCTTCTATTGCTAAGAAAATTTGAGAAATTTGTGAGGAGTTTCGCCGATATATCTTTGACGTTCCGCTTTCTCAAGTCTCAGAATTTATAAAAAACAGATCCACATCGAAACATCCAAAACAACATTTTTTCATCATGGTGTGCAGTTTCAGATTTGTTTATTCATTTTTTGAGTTTCAATTCCAATCTTAATGTCAAATGATTTCTCAGTGACTTCACGCAATTTATAAGCTGGTGGTAACAAATGGAATTCGAGCAAGAGCAATAGTCGTGCAAGTAAAGGATGCGATTAACGAATCAAACAAATAAAATGTCTTGAAGGTGCTCGTCACGCTTCGAGAAATTTCGAACTGTGCTCACATTCCCCCCGTTGTGAAGTGAAAGAATTTGTTGCAATTAAAATTCCCCCACCTCCCTCCTATTCCATCCCTTTCCATCATTATAATGAATATCTCGTAAGGGTGGCACCACCAAACAGCACCACCATTTAAGAGACCTCATTCCACCCGCTTTAAAATGCTATTTTTGCTGAACATTTTAAAATTTCATGAAGAGGAAATCTATTCAAGAATCGTGGCGTGGCACTGAAATAATTTCACAGTGATGCGTTTTGCAGCCATATCTAAATGAGGAATCGAAAGGCTGTGGATGCAACAATGAAGCAATTTTATAACTAAGAACTGATGTTGTCTGCAATGCTTTGAGAGTAATCAGCAAGCAGCATAGGCGTAATGCAAAAGCACAATTCGAACAGATGCAAAAAGCTAAGCTCGAGAAGAGTGCTCTATCAATGAAATATTTAGCTGCTATTCAATAACCACTCAGGCAGTCATTCTCGCAAAATTGACCTTATACAATGTGCAAACTAATGAAAGCAGTTTATGAGTGAGTCCGTCTAACAAAAGCGTCAAGAGATTATTGTTATATGCCAAATGTTGCAATGTGATGCGCGATTGAATTAGCTCATCTCAGAACACAAAAGAATGGGCTTTATTTTGCAGTCTTACGGTAATGACCACATCATATAATAGTGTACTGATTTCAAATAAATTTTTATTTATTGCATTTTCTGTTCAATCAAACCGACTGCGAAATAAGCATTGAAATGTGGAGGAAATTACATTCGATGATAAACAACGCAAAGTGCTTATTGAATACTCCAAAATAAGTTAGCTTATATAATTTTATGACTGCAAATATTTTCGGAATAAACAAAGAAACGATTTTGTTCGGAAGATTTGCTTATCAACGATGAATTTCGCTGGAGCAAACCCATTCATGGTGGACTCTCGAAGAATGAATTTCAGCACCAAAATATTCATTGAAGTGCTCGGAACTTCTTTTATGGAAGAGTAGTAGAGACAGAATGAAAATACGCAGCACAATTACTGCTGAATTCTTTTACTTCCAAAGGAAAGAACACAGAGAGATTGTCTGACGAAGTGATGGGCAAAGTAGAGGATAAACATTTGGTAAGCACTGAACAGCCGAATTAACTGAAAAGGGCATGGCGATGCATATGTAACGTAAAAGCTGCAAAGGGTCTCCAAGAACATGCGGGCATGAGTTAATCTCAAGGCGCTCTTCCAAAATACACTCCACGCAAGTTAAGAGATGTGCAGAGCATGTTATGGATAGTAACCAGTTAATGAACCGAGTTAACCAGGTCTGACCCAAAAGCACTAACTAGGTCTGCCTCAGCACGCCGGTCATCCAACGATCGCGACTTGAAGGCATTTCAACCGTAGTCTGACACCGGTCAAAGAATTCTCTTGAATTCCACAGTAAGGACACTCAGCCGAGGGAGGTTAGTGGCCAGATCGGAAAATGGATGAACAAAATGGAAAGAAAAAGAATATTCAAGTTTGTCCCTACTTCTGACAACCAGTTCTGCCGACAATGGAACTCCTCAGGTACCACAGCTTTATCCCCCTCTCGCAACCCCAATTTAGTGCTTGCGATAAGGTTAGTGTGCTAACAACGCCAAATGGCCAACGTGCAGATACAGCGGTTAAAATGCGATCGTGTCGCTTCGTGTGGTTGCTTACTCGGCCGCCTCAGGGAAAGTCATCCCGACGAAACCATGCGATAGAGTATCTGTGTACATTTCCATGCCGGCGCCACACAGATACAAATTTAGCCAGTCTGGTGTGTGTCTCGACTGAAATTCAATACGCATCTTACAAACAACACTTACTCGCCTAAAAATTTAAACAAATCTTGTTCCATCCGCCAGAAATAGATGGATAAGGGTATATCCTCGCGAGAAAACACCAATGAAGATAACTTATAGCAGCATTGACGAAAGTCACGTTAACCAGCTCAAATTTAATAATTTTTTGGATTATGCATCCTTCGTTCATAAATGAACTTAGTGAAGCAATTCCACGGCCGTTTCACTAAATATTCGCAAACAACAGCAACTTTNNNACTTTTTGTTTATTGATGGAAAAACTATATGTTCCCTCCGCCACTTCGACTACATGTCTCCTCCGCCACTCACGATTGGTATTTTCTCCAGCAGGAAACTCTTGCACAGCATTTCTGTGCAGCTAGTGACTGCAGCGACGCACCATGATTGCTGCATCTTCTAACAAGTACTCTGATTAAGCTGTCCAGCAGCTGACCACTCGATGTCCCAAACGACCGCATTCGATCAGACTTCACCCTTCGAGAGTTGCTACAGACGTTCATCGTTGCCAGTTCATATGAGCACGCTTTCCTGCTACTTTCGGAATTCACGTTTCTTTGTGGGCTGCGATGCAACCAAACAATGCGTTCTCTTAGGTGCTTATCAGCAACGGAATAGATGAATGAAAATCCACAAGCATCAAAATGTTTGCAAAATTTCAGACTGTCGACGATACAACCATTTCCTATGGCACGTAGCGTCTCCTTGATGAACGCCATCGTGTGGCCATTATTGACATCAACATACCGCTTATTTGCATGCACTTTAAAACGATATTAATTGCATTGTTGCATTAAATCTCAGGGCAAATGCAATTTTGCAATTGCGAAATGTAATGTCTAACAATCGATAGAATGCCAAGTGCACAATAAAAGTGCGTTGCAGGTTACTTTCAGCGATGCAGTATGTTAAAACAAAAGACATTGCAATGTGCAGCAGTTCACATCTACTCAACACTTCATTTATCTCAGTTTAGAATTGTTAGTATCTGCGCTGCTTTCTCACTTCACGCACCTTACTCTTAGGAGACAAGATCCCGATCATGCAAAAGCACTCCTACGCCGTATTTGCGACAAACTTTGCCTTGAGTAATTTTGTTGTGGTGATTATTCTAAACAAGAATAAGTTGAAATGCATTTTGACAAAAACCGGGAAACGTTTCGACTAATATTCACGACAACTGAAAATTTTGAATTCTTCAGTAGCATATTTTGCTATACTTTTATTCCGATAGTACCCGATGCCATCAACAAGGAGGGAAAGTGGCTGATATCATCAAGACATAGGGAGACTACTAATTTTCTGCTTTCGCTCATTCATTCAATCGCTTTTGAGGACGCTAATTAACTGCTCCACAACTCGTCAACAACTATGCATCCCATTTGCACAGACGTTCTGATGGAGCAATAACGAGCACTTGGAAGGGTGGATGAGCGAAGATAACAAAAATGTAGAGCAATTTTTGTGGAAAAAAACGACACACAAAAAGGACTTTNTGTACACTTTTGACTTCATATATAAAAATCATAAGGGCTTTCAATGGAATGCTTGCGACCATGTTACAAGAAATGAATGAATAATTGTCACTTCTTAGTATTCCACACCTGATTTGTTTCAACAAAGATCGAGGTGCACATCATTGTGCCTTTCAAAATCTCAAATTCATTTTTATGCCCAAATGAGTGGTCAATTCGCCGAATTGCAATTGAATATGCGAATGAAACAGTAAGAAAATTATGGAATTTTCTTCAACGTTTAGCCTGTAGAGGAGGGCTTCGATCGGTCGCAGCTGTTACATCTGCTTTATTTCATAACAATGTGAGCGAGTCGCTGGTTTGGGGCTATTGTAGCACGTGAATATTTGGCCTGAGGGCCCATACACTCAGAGATGAAAATGCACTAAGGCGGCCATTAATTCGCAGATTGAAGAAGTGTTTCTTAGATTAGCTCAGCAGGCGAGAAATACATTAACCTTAATCGGCATCAAAAAGCAGATATCTTCTCATTGCTGGGGTGCTCAGCCAAGCTATCGTCATAGCTGTGTTATCACTTTAATTTATCGATTCCAATGCAGTCCCACAACCTTCACAGTTGGTTACAATTAGTAATTTTTTTGTTTAGATCCAATCTAATCTGTGCACATAATCTCGTGGAATGATTTTAATTTACCTCAACTCTAGGCATACACACACAGCAATGACCACTCACCTTATGCGTATGGCAAACGATCTGTTGCGTATGGCAAACTCTTGAAGTGACTAAGCCGTGAAGCCAAACGGAAAGTAATAGCAGTGTAAACTGCTCATCTACCACAATNATAAGTTTTTCTATCGAAGAAGCAGAAAAACGCGTAAGAAACTATTCAGATCAAAATTTTGTGCACCGAAACGTTCGTTAAAGGCCTCACTCCACCTATTCCCTCCTTGTGAAATGGAGCTTTTATTTATATCGAACGTTTTATAATGAGAGGATCACATTGCAGCCACCACACGAATTAATATTAGATGAAGCCGCCTGCCACAACATTCAACTCTCTCTAGTTTAGCGTTATATTGCTCTGTGGACTGGATTCTCCTGTGCGTGCCATAATCGAAGACAGCTCTTGAAATCTGAGCTTCCACAAAGGGTTCAAAGAGCGACGAGCACCCTCCTCACATGAATGTTGAGTGAGCATTCATAAATGATCCTTATACGCATCCACCTAGTTTCTTTCACTGCTTATGTTCTTCTCAGTACGCAGATTAAATACGTATTCTAGCAAGCAGAAACTCTATGCAAGAGATATTTGGAGAGACGGATGGAGACGGGAGTAGGATATGAACAAGGGGGGGGGGGGGGGGGGGGGAAGAGGGATATNGTCTACTCGGACATGAGACCTGGAATAAAACGTCGTAAAAACCGGAAGAATCCTTGAGAAACTCAAAGACATTTTCCCCTCCTCACACAGAAATTTTTTGAAACATATATGCGAAAAAAAAATCACGGCAGATGAGCTTTGGAAAAGTCATCAGGTAGCATCCTTTTCTTTTAGCCACATAATCATTCAGTGTCTAAAAAGCGCCAATTTCAGTTTACAATAATTTCAAGGGCAATCACTGCCAAAATTCATCACCACTTGAAGTATTTAACAAGTAGAAGTAATTAGCAATCTTTCAAGCTAACTGAACATTTGATAAGAAGCACATCTCAATTATTGCACGATGCAGTTATTGCTCAAAGAAGAGTGTGTAGAGTTATACCGAAGTTGTGATTAGGCAATGTTTGCAGTGCATTGCTCATATTTCCTTATGGTAAATCCATAACCATAACGGCATTGCCACCGGCAATTAATCAACGCATTTGAGGCAATGCTATGACAACGAACTGGATATTTCGAAACGTCAACAACAGTCTATAGTTCACATGTGGCTCCTTTATCCTTACGATTAACATGCACGAATGAATTTGTTTGGAAAAGTTAGTAACAGTTTGAAGTGTGAGGAGTTGACACAATGGGATGAATTACTCCTCATCAGGAGCGATCTGTTTCCGGAAGAAGACGAACATACAGAGCTATCGATGAACGTATAAGGACGTGAAACGCGATATTAGCAGTTGAGAAAGCTCGTATGCGACCTTTAACTTTCTATGCGCGTTCAGGAAGGTATTAGATATAGAAAAGAAGTTTCAATCGGTGCTACGATCGCAAAGCAATTAATTTAGCAATAGAGGATATAAAACAGACGAATAATAAAAAACAAACTCAGCAGCCTCGGGGAATGTCATGCCGACGTAGGAATGCGAGAGAGTTTCTGTGTACATTTCCATGCCCGCACCTCGCAGGTAGTCATTCAGCCATGAGGGAGTATGTGGCGACTGAAATCACGCTCTTCAACAAAAAAACACACACTACTGACAGGGACGGAGTGCCGACGGTACATCACACATACAGAGAGCACCTGTAAGAGACATCCTCGACAAAGCGACCGCCGCGACATCTGCATAGAATCTGTCTTCTTGCATCGAGGTGAGTCTCAACTTGGCAACTTTTGGGTAGCTTGCGGGCAGTTGCAGTGTTACATTTGATGCATCTTTCTCGTCACCACACACCGCATCGAGAAACGTCAAACGATGCATAAGGCAATAATGTATGTTACTGCATCAGCCAGCATCCACTTCATTCAGTTAAGCAGACTTGTACTGGATTCCACTCGAATACTCAGGTACTGTCCATATGAGAGTACTGAGAAATACGTTCGATCCCTTCTTGTTTACTGATGTTTCTCTAGTAATCTCCACTTGTCACTTAGAACAAAACATATGACTTAGAAATTTTGCAATAATGCTTTAAAGCATGCTGGAGCAGTATGTTATTGCATTTGAATGAAATAATAATAAGCTCATTGTGGTGTAATAAATAGTAGAATATAGGTCTGTTCATTGTGGTATTCATATCGAATAAATCACAATCATAGTTGTGAATTATCAATACAGGAATGAAGTGGAAAAGAAACGTTGATACCCTTAAGCCTTATTATCGAAAAAATAAGATAAATTATGACGCAAAATTTGTTTCCTTGGAATGGGCGAAACAATCAGTTATATAAAATACTCCATTAAAATATATTCCATGTGATGAAGTGAGTGAGGGAAATGAGAGACCAAATATTATAAATATTGTAAGATGGAAGTAAATCGAAAGAAACCGTTTTGAATGATCTCATCGCGAAGAGATTAGCCATCATAGTGGAGAATCCAGGTGCGAGACAAGACTGTGCTATGAAGCCAAGCTTCAACTCGGCTAAACAGATCACGTCATCGCCACGACGCCAATCCCATGATGGAATATTCAGCAGATATGCCTATAATTAATTCCTCAACGATTACTTGCTAAGCAGCACATCCTTCACATTGCTCTTCGTGCAGTGATAATCGAAATGCTGATTTCAGATGAGTTTGCAAAGCATTTTTGAGTTTTATATAGGTAATCGATCTAAATGTATGCGTTCGTCACTTAACATCGATGCCTCAACACAAAGTGTTCATGAATAGTGTGTGATTCAGCAGTTATTCGAACTTAATATGCAGTTTTAAAGTTCTACTTTTTCGTTAACTGCGAACCGCAATGCCTCCGTAGAAAAAATCTAAAGGCGTTTTATAACCTATTCCTTTCTAGCTGTCACAGCGAACAGAAAACGGGAGGATTTTCGAAGCTTTACTTCCCGAATGTTGGCTAATTTATGGTTCAAATAATAGCAGTCCCACTTGATACAACATAGAACACCACGCAAAGTGGTATGAATGAATTAGTTTTCCCAACGTGCATCATTTCGATAAACAGTATCGCTTTTTCGGCAAAACTTCGATGCATTCGCCGTCATCGACGCTACTTTCTGATCAAAATCCCCCCCCCCCCCAAAGATATTTATTTTCACTGCCTGCTTCCAATGTCATACGGTGTTATTTCTATCGCTGTTCACTTTATTTTGTTGGTGCGTTATGTTCACATAAATGATTAAATTGCACACTATGAAGTGTTTCACAGCCTAAAACAAGAGTGGCGAACGTCTGTTCGCCAATTCGCTTTGCTGCTTGACACTGAAACTGCTGCACACGATAACGTTTCACAATTTTTGTGATTCTAGAATTTCCATTGCGAGGAAGGCGGGGGAGGGGGGAGGGGGGAGGGGGGAAGGGGGGGGGAAGTAGAGTGACTTAACAGTTTCGACAGTGAATGCGAGGAAAGGTTCGCTGGGTTTATTTCTCGACACTGCACGAAGACGTGGTTTGAGCATTGAAGCATGTTAATGGGACGCCATTATTGCAGCAGAAATGAATTTTCGCGGAAATGAGGCGATACGGACGATAGACATGCTGAAATAAAAGTTCCCTTTGTTTCCGCTATTATACAACGGCTTATATGTCAGAGTATCGAATGCTGATGCATCCAACCAATTAATCTGAACACTTTTCGTTTTCACTGAAAAATCTTCAGAATGATGAATAAAATCAACAAAATATCCTACTCCACTCGATGAGTTATGAAGTAATCATCATATTGCACATCGCAAGTAATAATTAATCTATTCACCACTTTTTCTCCTTCACGTTGTATGACTTACCCAAAGGGGTTTTTTTTTGAAGATATATTGCGCCAATATTTCAAACGCAATTTCAAATTCCCCTGTTCGCTAGGAACCCTCAAGTTAGTGCTGAGTGCTGGTTATGGCATAAGCTTCATGCACTATTTCAGATGGATCATCTTTAATACAACAAGGAATACTCAACGAGCACAGGAATAACTTACTTCTCATGAAAGTTGATGGGGATTCTTAAACGGTATCGACGGTTCAAACTATAACGGCAACTGCACTGTCCAACTTGCAGAATATATGAGTTTCAGTTCCATACGTCAACAAGTGGTGCAAAGGAATTGTTCTTCAAGCATTTGTCGTTATCAGCCTTTGCCCTCCACACACACAAAACTCACCCCTGCTATAGACAGCCGTCGATCTGTGCATGGTTTGTTTGCTGGGCAGCATTTGCGCTGTTGCAAATAAACAGTGAAGACACCGATCTCCATGAACTTATATGCTATCCAGTACAGATTTCATGATCAATGGAAGGCTCAAAAAAGAGGAACACCAAATGTTTTATCCTTTTCAGGAAATCCTCAATGTCGGCGGT
This sequence comes from Toxascaris leonina, assembly GCA_022844705.1. Lineage (NCBI taxonomy): Eukaryota > Metazoa > Nematoda > Chromadorea > Rhabditida > Ascarididae > Toxascaris > Toxascaris leonina. The sequence continues at coordinate 21,601 of JAARMF010002816.1, forward strand.
GAATGACGAATTGGATGCAAATTGAGTCGACTATTCTTGGAGAATCAGAAGAATGCAGTAATATGTGAACAATTAGGAAATGCTCAGCTCTCACTTACTATTCTATAGACATCCAACGGAATGGAAAATTTTGACCTTTTTCATCACATCCGCACCAACTATTGCAGCACGAAACGCTTGTCATAGCTCATATCATATTTCTGCAATTTGCAAATTTCTTTTTCTGCAAACTAAGTAATTACTACATCGAAATTTATTGCAATGCTTCCAAATGCAAAAACTGATCATCTTGCAATTGATGCAATCCTCATTAGACATACAAACATAAGACAGCAATTACTACCGCAGAAGAGTGATTGGTGCTTGAAAGGTTAAAATTGAAACCTTGTTGTGGTATTGCATCAGCTGAACGATGACGCGAATGTCGGAGCTGTAATTTTTGATGGAAATAACACGCATAATGTTGGCTGCATCCTCTGCATCCGGATCACTGCTGTACTTATTAGCCAGCACTAGACAGGCATCTGCCTCATCCACCTGAATTGTATTCAGATCTCATTTAATGCAATAAAAGTATCGGCCATGATTGTGCAATGCAAATATTGAACGGTGAAAAAAGCAATAAATAAAAAGAACAACAATGACAATTACTTCAGTCGAGATTTCTGTGACATCAAGATGGACGTAAAAATAGCCGCTAGCAAGCAGAAGCGCCTCCTCTCTTGGTCACTATCAAAGTTAACTCAAAATGAAATAAATCCACCGAAGGTGACTATTTCGATGTTCAGTTATTTTGCATTCATATTTCAAGCGTTTCACTCTTCTCGACATCTATTTCAACTTCCTTTCGTGCATTTCTTGCTGAAATTCTCCAAACAGATGCTACGCCATTCGAACTAAAGTGAAGCGATTCGATTTGGCAGTGTAAATTATTACCTTGACTCTCGATAAGTCAATAGAATCCATAACTGTGCCGGTAAAGAACTCGACCTTGGTGAAATGCCTCTTGAAGAGTCCCTCAAGCTCGAGATCTGGAGGCACTCTGAAAATCATTCCACATTCATTGTTGGCGTGGATGTACAGTTAGATGAGATCAGAATAACATCGAGGAAACGGTTCGGCTCAGATACTTCATAGTTTCCTAGAACATGCTAAATTACTTCTGCAAACAACTTTCGGTTGTCTCAATTTAAAAATGAGAAAGTATAAGAGACCTGTGAAGAAAGACCACTTCAACGTCGACGTCCTCACGATCCTCATGCAGAAAATCCTGCAGAAAATGGCTCACCGATTCGTACGTTATGTACCCGCATACGACGATGTGTCTGCAATTCAGCGTGTTCAACGTTAGTCATCAAATATCCGAATCTAAAGTGTTACCTTGTCACGCGTCTTTGCAAACTTCAATTTGCATGGTTCATATCGCGGAAAAGTGATGTCTCCGTCGGTGAGCACTGTCACTCAGGAGATAATGAATCCCAACTTGCTTAGATAATCTACACCTGGAGGCTTCACACCGAGTTTGACCTCCATCTCTCAACTTGCAAAGCAATCATAGGCGCATTCAAAATTTTGAATGCATTTTGTCAGCACATTTTACGCTTTGAATCAAACAGGCGATTCATTTGTAGGAGATTCATATAATACAAAGGGCGAGTTCGGTTGAGGTGTGAACGCAGCATTGAGTGTAATTAATTAATTTTTGATGTTGGTTGATGCGATAAGAGGAACTGCAATAGCTCATGCCTTGCCGCTCTTTCTGGTGCGCTTTCCCACTTTTTCACGTTTTCTATCACGCCTTCATTTGACCTAAATATACTCTGTGTCACCGAGAAAGGGAAATCGGCCTATATCCAAAGGATAGTTTGGAGAAGAGAATATCGAAATGAGGTGAGGCAACAGCATATGGTTGGTCGCATTATTTTGGGGCGGTTGAATGAGTCCGAGGGAATCCGGAAAGCTGTGAAGTGATAGATGAAAGGAAGATAAATATTTGTAAACATTGTTCTCTTTTATTTATTCACTAGACATGCGCAATCTCTGCACATTTGTTAACGACAAGTTTTCTGGTCATGATTACGGGACATCATATGATACGAGGTTACTCTCTGACCATTTTGGTTACCACTTCTGTCTCTCCTTATACTTCCCCCTCTCTCTCCACCTCCTCCAAACCAAAGGATCTCATCTAATTTTGGGAGGTGCATATCATGATGAATATCAGCTTTATGAGAGAGTCATTGACGCTCTATCATAGCAACAAGACGATAAAAAGAAACTGCAATTACATGGCACACTTCCTTTAACATTAACAAAATCAGTATACGAATAGATTCACTGCGGTGCTGTTAAGAAACGACTTACTTCTTTCCATGTTCGCCTTTATACTCACCGCCGTACTTCTGCCTCGAACCAATCAAGTCGGCAATCTCAGGCACATAACTTGCGAACATCGCCTGCAATCCGATTTGCTATTAATTACGCTATTCGATAATCTAAGAACGTGTAAAACCTTTTCCATTCTGGATAAATAAATCAATAAAAATAAAGGATATTTAGAAATAAGTAACGGATAAAAGATGCGAACATTCGCACAACATATGCATAGACGTATACGTACATGCACATGCACATATGCACTTGCACACAGAGGCATGTGTATGTATGCATATATGCGTATATATATATATAT
>JAARMF010002817.1:0-15955 GCA_022844705.1 Toxascaris leonina
GATGCCAAAGGACAACATATTCGTTCAATTGCTTTCTAGTTTGTAGAATTTCATACTCTTGCATTGGGAGAACTCTTATGTATTGTACTATTAACACATCAATTAAACGCTTAGGAAAATACACATAATGTTTAGCTTGAACATCCACTTTAATACACGTTCATAGAATCAATGAATATTGAGGGAAAATCAAGGAAGTGGGCTAAATGTGAAAAGAATTCACGCACTCTCAATAGAAAAAACTAGTGAGAAATGTAGTAAGATGAGAACATTTTCCCTCAAAGATGAAAAGAAAAAGAAAAAAAAAAGAAAGAAAATTTGGTGCAGCTTATGGAATTGATCACGGCTTTATCATTCCTAATGTCGTTCCTGATTAAGCGGTCAGTGATTGATACAAAATTGCTTTATAAAACAAGGTATTTTCTACCTGATGCTTGACAAATTCTAGGAAATTTTCATCTGATTTGAATTTTTCCACTAATTCTTTTCTTCTTTTTTCTTCATTGTTTTCCATATTCAATCTGCATCTTATAAGTCGGATTTTTCTTGTCCATTACGCTCGAAATATTCATTTATATGATGGGAGAACATGGAGTGTTTTTTTTTCTTTATAAGATGCATTCATTCGTTCGCAGAATTTGACAATATTAGAAGCAATTTTTCCGCCTTCATTAGACAATAAGAAATTCTACAGCATTGGCCTACGTTTCATCATTCATGCACTGTGGTCGAAATTTTGAATAAATAATTAGGCGGAAAATGCAACGTTTAATAATGTCTGATCTCAAATTAACCATCGATTATTGGTTAAACGATGAAATGATTCAAATTGCTCTTCGAGATGCTTACAACATCGCTCGCAGGGAGAGTGGGGGGGGGGGGGGGGGGGGGGGGGGGGGGNCGGGGGACAGGGGATGCGCTAATGCATTCAACTTGTCGGACAGATTACATGTGTAACTTTTCTAGAGATATAGCGAAATTTGCCCAGTTTTGCGAGTAGATATCATTGAATGCCCGAGAATGGGTGAAACTTAAACGAGAGAAAGAAAGAACAATCGAGAATCATGCGCAGAAAAATTCGCCACAAATGAAGCTTTTGCAATCCGCCCAACTGACCAATCAGTTTCATAAAGTGCTAGCAAAAAACAAAAACTGACCAATCAGTTGACGAATTGACCAACCAACTGACCAATCAGTTTCGTAAAATGCTAGCAAAAAACAAACAATTCTAGATCGACGCCTAAGTAAATCAACCGATTTGGCCGCACATGCTTAAATTTCTATTCACTTTTCCTTTTATTTTATGGGTCCAGATGAGGTGAAATGAAAGATATGCTATCGGAGGTCACCGATTCTGTGCATTGTAAGCGCTAGCCTTGACAGCTTCCAATGCGGTGATAGACACCCACACATACGTACGTGTAGTCTCGACGTCGTCGTAATACGCTTTCCCATAACAATCTTGCAAAAGTGAATAATAGCGGAGGGAAGAGAAGGATTTAAGAGTTTTTGCTGCATACACCGATTTGCTTTCCTTTATTTGGCATTTTCCAGATATGACCTGATAAGCCGGCTTTATCGATAAGTAGAGCTGCTTAGGCAATGCCGGAAATTGTGCTTATGATGATAGAAACCGCGAAGGGGCGGTGTGAATATAGAAAGAATGGTGCGAATATAGAAAGGATGGTGCGAATATCGAAAGGAGGGTTCGAATATAGAAAGGATGGTGCAAATGTAGAAAGGGTGGTGCGAATATAGAAAGGAGGGTGCGAATATAGAAAGGATTGTGCTAATGTAGAAAGGGTGGTGCAAATATAGAAAGGATGGTTCGATATAGAAAGGATGGTGCGAATATAGAAAGGAGGGTGCGAATATAGAAAGGATGGTGCGAATATAGAAAGGATGCTGCGAATATAGACCTGTGTTTGCAGAGTTTATTCCTGACCGTTATTCGCCTATAAATAACAATGTGGGTACGTTCAATTCGAAAGGTGCAAACACATTAGAGCATTTTCCTAACAATACATATAAATAGAATTCACAAAATTTGTTCTCCTTGCTAAACAATTAACTGATAGAAATATATTCAGAATCACTGCCTCCGGGTTTTCCGGTAATCGAAGCACATCCAGTGTTGAAATCGGTTGAACAAGGCCGTACAGCACACGTCTCATGTCGTGTTCGCGGTGACCCACGACCTAAAGTGCTTTGGCTTCGCGATCTTATGCCTATCGATGTGCGTTCAAATAGCCGTTATTCAGTGTCAACATTGGGTAACCCAGGTTTGTCCTAGTCATTTCTTCTATGCGTAACAATTCTTTCGTCACATTGTTTCTATAGCCAAGAGCACATCAGCATTAAGAAACGATAGATATTTGCTTTCAACAACGCCACCATCACACTTTCACTAATGTTTCCATAATGTGTTCATCATTAACCATTACAATGCAAATCGACCATCAAAATCTCTTTCTGAATGCTTCCTATCATACATCTCTTCCGCCAATTAAAATCTCTAATGCGTCAAAATCACCCCATAATGGAGGTTGTTTCAAGTAGACAGTCGATTGTAAACGGTGAATCCTTTTTTTTTTGGGGGGGGGGGGGGGGGNGGGTTGAAATTTCTTAGCGATACTCAACGAGAAAGTTTTGAAAGCGCACAAAATTACATATATTATAGAAAACGTTTTAAAGCAGTTAGTGCTATAGGTGTTGTTGTTATTGCGGCAAAGTCATACGAGTTATTTCTTCGATGTACTAACGTAAATTTTTAATGGCTAATATTATATAATTTAATAAACTAACAACAGAGATTCTACGATGATTGCAACGCAATTCATTTTGCGACCTTTAATTCATCGTTTAGTTTTTCTTATCCAAATAGCAATCCCTTATATGAGATAAAGTATGATTAAATTGAAGCATCGCTTCAATTTCTCTCTAGAAATTGAACTTTGTTCGCTGATACTTTTCTACTCGGTTGATCTTTACTTTTATTTCGTTCTAGATCTTTTATGCTTCATCAATTAATTTTAAATATGATGCCGAAAATCCTTGCAAATCTTTTAGATAAATCCTTCGAGTAAATTTAAGTCAAAATTATGAATTCTTTTTGCGAACCTCGATAGCGATGATATTTCTTCTAAAATCATCATTTGTATACTCACTTTTTAAGTGATTTTTTATGCGCAATTCGAGTATTATCTATTTCTCGCATATAACGGTGGTTCGCCTATTTGTATTACTTATGATGCAATTGGAAAGGTGTCATTGTTTAAAAGCAACTTCTTTCTTAATGAGCTAAGACTTGAACAGAAGTCGATTCGCCAAATATCCGCTAGATATAAGACAGTCCACTAGATATCGGCATGTTTTCAGTCTCCTTCTAGTGTTTTTTTTAAATTTCGGTTGTAATAACGGCGAAATTTGGAACCTTTAAAAGAAAACAATTGTGGCAAATTTGCTATTCAAAGATGACCATCTCGAATGAATTACCTCCCACTATCTCATAGCGCAGAGAAATTTACGATGGTATTAATTTCGTTTTAAATCTTAGTGGCAAATCCACTTTTTCTTACACCTCATCTACGACTTCCACGTTGAATTTCTTCTGTATTTCGAATTGAGCCATTTCTTCACTTCTCAACTCGAAGAAGCTTTTAAATTCGGCAATTCAAAATATTGAGATGATAGAGACATAAAGAATTCGGCGTAATAACATATGTAGAAATCACAGGATCAAAAAATATGGATGTGAAGCAAAAGTTTCAAGTAATTTAAAAAAAAAATTCAATTGTGGCTCTCATGACCTTTTTTTCCGCTGGTTGCTGGTTGTTTCGTTATTCCAAAGTTTCGAGGAAATTTCACTGAAAATTCTCAATTCATTTGGATGAAGTCCAACGGAATACTAAACCTTCTTTTCGAATGCTTCTATAGTTCCGTACAACTGAGTAGCAATCGGCATATTTCATTGGCATAGTCATAAAGCGTAAAGTTCTAGGGTTATTTTGCTCTGTAAGGTTGAGGAAGGCTTGGGGAGGGGGGGTTGAAGCCTATATAAGCCTTTTCGCCTTCTATAAGCTTTTCCAGAATTTCGCAATATGTTCATTTCTTTCATTTGTTTTTTTCGACGTTATACAAATTAAGAAAACAATTGAAAATTATTTAGCTATGCTTGCATTCAAATTGTGTCATATTCCACGATTGCATTTTCGCTCTCATATTTAATTATTTTTCGCTTTTGCATCGCCAGGTTGGATCTCTTATCTTCAACCTATTATTATCAAAAAATAATTGAAGGTGACATCCATTTCTACAGCCTATTGAGTATTTGACATTGAATTATCGTGAATTATTTGCTCAATAGTAATCTCATCGTTTATGGTGTTCTCTTTTTCATGCCAATTAATATCTTCGAGTAATGCTCGGCTCATTTAAGAAAATCGTAGCTATTGTTTTTGAAAAGTTTTCAGCTCGAATAGCGTTTAATCCCATATTGTGGTCGACCTCACACGATCGACCTCACAATAATTATTCTCTTTATTTATTATTGTATAGAAAATATGCACTAATATTTCCAATGTTCATATCGTCTTTACTTATTCAGTGTGGAATTGAATATACTTTCGAATTATTAATTTCTAGATTATCGTCTTAAAGCAATCGGTAAGCTAAATGCACAGTAGTGAGAGAGTTGTTTTGGCTGCCAATATTTGCTTCATCCAATTTTCATATGCACTTAATGAGGTGTGATGATATGGCAAACGCACAATATTTCTGCCACCTCAATTATAGCTATAAAACGTTGCATTGTTGTGGAACGAGGGAATATTACGATAAGAACGATGGTATCTTTTCGCTGCAAAATTTTCGAAGTGATATCCCCTCACCCCGCCCCCCTTACCGCTCATTTCCCTCAGCTTCCCCCCCCCCCTCCCGATCTTATCATGCTATGCTATACGGCTGCATTTAAGAGAATCCCATACTGTTTTGTTCATTTAGTACTAGCAAAAGTTCCATATGAAGGAATTTTGCAAAAGGCTGGATGTACGATCGCGTACTCTAGCGGAATGATACCCGCTGTAAGTGCCGGTGACACATTCCTAATTCAATGTCTTTATACAGCAAGGCATTTTTTCTTTTTTTTTTGCATACATCGTGGCATCTTATTCTTTTCACGTTTTCCGTACGTTGAGTGCAATATTTGCCGTACGGGACACTTGCGCCATATGGCATTTTGCACCACTGTCACTTATGCTATGCCCATATTCACGTTGTGAGAAATGCGCTAAACGTATAAGAGTTAAGCACTATCGATGATCATTCTCTCATCTTTACCACTACCACGAATCTTTTTTGTGAAACATTTTCACATAGTTGAAGCAATATTCGTTGATTAATACGCATTCATAAAGTACGATTCAACTTTTGCTACACTTCTATGATAAGCTTCTGTTGGTAGCACAACAATAGCTAAAGCTGAGAATTTGCGATAGTCAATTAATGCAGTTACGATTATTGCAAAGACTATGTGAAAGTGATCATCATAAGCCTATTCATAGCACTTCGGCTATTATTAGCGCAAGCGTCTCGTATTGCAACAGCACTTATGATTCAACAATTCATAATATCCGGAATGCTTAGATATCTCTGATTTTGCTGTATAAAGACAATATTTGAATTCTTTGTGACATGTCAACGATTAATATCCGGCGTGCTATAAGACTTTTTTTCGAAATGAAAGAAAATAGCGTCAAGTGCATTTAGTTTTTTATTTGTGTTATGGATTTCTGATTGTGCTATGTCAAATCATTGATGTCAAATTTCAAGAGTTTTTCAAATATGGAATTTCTATCGATAGGTATCGAAATATTTCGTTGTAGAAATGATTTAAAATTTATTTGTTAATTGATCTATTTAGTATTGCACGCTGTGAAATCATCGTTTTGACAAGTCACACTCAATGTTTTTCATTTTTCAATCGATTGTGATCATCGTTTATGATAATGGGCGTCTAAATAGTGGAAAAAATGAGAGGAGCAAGAAAAGAAATTTTACTGCTTTATTATTTTATTTCACTTACACAATTTTTAACATTCTGTAACGATGAAATTAATTGCAAAAATAAAAATTACAAATTATCTATGTAAAGGTTTTGCTATGATTTTCTGACGTTTTCTCTTCTTTTATCGCTTTTCCTTCACGACAATACCACTTCTTTCATAAATTCACAAATTTCACTTTATTCTTCGTGTAGTTTTCACCACCTGGTGGATATTTCGCAATCGTTCGAAAGTTTTTTTCGTTTTATTTGTTTATAAATTTTTTCCTCAATTTCCACAAGACGCTCATATTCTTGATGATGATCGCATTCACTTATGTACACTGCTCAATCACATGTACACATATTTTCACGACATGAAGAAATCTTTTTTTTTCGGTTTGTTATTATTTTCATTTAGTTTCGATCGACGCAATCAACAAGAATTGAAAGAAAATTATGCCTGTTTTCTCCTTTTTTTCAATTTATTTTTTAAAGGCTAGAAACTCAATATTATTTGGCTGTAAATTATACTTCAAAGAAAAGAATTATTTAATTTCTTCGCTAAACCATTGCTAATCGCTTCTAATCGCCATTAAAGAGCTGTTCGTTTGCTCAACTCTTATATATTTCCTCATGGCGGCTAGATTATGCATTTAAGGCTTTCGCTTTGGAAAAAAAAAATTCAAATGTTGGAAAAAAAAATAAATTTCGAGAATAATTCGTTTTTTTACGAAAAAAAGTAGAATTTTTTCCTCCGCAAAGAACGAAAAAAATCACTTTCTCCTAGGAAAATTATATCAAACGAGAGGCCAATATAGATAGTATCAGGGGGAGTGTTTTATATGATTTTCAACAAAAAAAAAAGCTTCTATATGATGATGTTGAGCGTTAAATGATTGCTTAGCTGCTATTAGAATGCGGGTTTTTTGGCTTTTTCTCTAAAAAAGAAAAAAAAATTCCGCACTTTCTCATAGTTCCAGAGATGAATTTCGCTTTTAAGCACTTTTATATTTTCGCATAAAATGCAATAAAAACTATCTTTTCATTGTTTTTCACAACTTTAGACATTGTGAAAGAATTTTTTTTGTTTTTTTTTTAAATGAAATACTCTCGCATCACGCTTGTATTGCATCCTTTCTATCTCACAAAGCAACACGGCATGGATTTCTGAGATTATTTTCGAGCATATATCTCTCTTTTCACACCCCTCAGCTTCATGCATTCTGATTGCTGCGTTCTTGTTGCTATTTTATTGAAGGTAATTTTCATCCACTTATGCTAATTTAAGGGGCGCTTATGATTCAACAAGCTAGAGAAGAGGATCAAGGTAAATACGAATGCGTGGCTCGTAATCCGGCTGGCGTTATACATTCGAAAGCTGCGCATCTCTACGTTAAAGGTTAGATGTTTTCGATTTTGTCCACCGACATATTGGTAAATTTTCATCTAAATGATGCCGATTTATTCCCATAGGAGCACTAAGATCATTTATAATTGAATAACGTGTGTATGGTTTGATATCTGGGATGATAGTTGGGTAGTGAAGGAGCATAATCAAGTATTTCGATGGGAAATTCCCAGTTGTAAATCACCGAGACAACCGACACAAGAAGAAGAAGAAAAGTTTTATTGCACAACGTTTATCAAATGCTTAATGTGGTTTTATCATTTTTATCATTTTGATAGTGTGTTTCTTTTATTGTTCTGTCTTTTAAGTATTTTTCATTTTTCTTCACTTGCGCGTTTCATTTTTCCATCTTCATATGTGGTATTGAACTTGAGTGGTTTTTCGCATAAACTTTTTATCACTTTTGCATTGCGCTAATTTTCGCATAAAAGAAATGATGCAATTCGGTCAATAATTTTACATTCTCGAATTGCTCTCATTTAGCGATATGTGAAAGCTCGTTAACAAAAGAGTAAGGAAAGCGTATTTGTGGAATTTTGCGCTCTAGGTTAAAGAATGGGGGGTCGATAGCTTCGCGGTAGAGCTTTCGCATGTTAAGCGGAGAGATTCGCGTTCCACTCTCGACTGATTTTCCAACGGATCGCCAAAAGTCTAAGCACCACGTATTCCAAAGTCCGGTCACAATAACCATATGTGGGGCATGGTTGTCAGCTGCATCGATAAGGGAATTGATGAAGCACAACAGTGTTTCAATCTTTATAAACCAAGGGAGTGGCAAGCGCGAAAAAGAAACGTTGATAGTTTCAGCAATAGTCATTTGTTTGCGTTGGTTTTCTGCTCTCAAAAGAACATTATATGATGAATGTGGCGTTTTTCTTCTTACACTAATTTGTATTCGATTTATTTTCGCATTTGCGTTTCTTTGTAAGTATTTCCGCGAAGACGTTAGCACAGAGTTGAAGTCGACCTCCTAGCTAGTAGCGATATACAAGAATTGATGTGATGCGGAACTACATGTTCCTGAAATAGCTTCCTGTTCGCTTGATTGCTCTTGAAATTGCCTTTTAAATAAGCATTTTTACAAGAGAACTGGTTAATGCTATGTGAGAATTTATTACAGCTATATTTCCATTCTGCTATGCATTCGTTTTGGCACGACAAGAAATTCCAAAATCATGATGAAAATTCGTTGAATGCCCTTTCAATATGTCGATTCGTTTTCACTCAATTGTCACAAAATTTGAAAGCATCTTGGCAATTTTTCCACTCATCGTGTCATATTATCCTCTATTTCTTGAAAGAAATAAAAATAAAAATAAAAAAATCGTTATATTTTCTAATTGCAAACTCTCCAGCATGCAGCTAACTTTTGTCCTTTTTTGTCGTCGAGATGAGCAATAATTTATTCTGCTGCATCGTTGTTATTCCTCTGAGTATTTACTTAACTGAGTTGAAATTCATCTGAACTCTTTCATCAGACCTATGCTATCACTTTTGTTTTGTTAAACAGGCATAAGGTAATAGAAAGATATTAGGATGAAATGAGAGATAAATGCTGAGAAAGGGTTTCTGATCATTTTCTAAATCGGCCTATTTCTTTTATGTTCCTCGATGACTTTTGAGAGTGGAGAATTCGCTTCTAGTATAAGTGGGATTAAGCTATTTTTTGAAAATGCTTAAAATGCATCTTGCCTCCTATATAACCGAATAGTGCATAGGCTTGATAATCAAAGGAAGATATGGCAGTTGCTTATCAATCGCAAGTGTTTTACTACGCTTTAGGCATCATATCGATTGCCTTGAATTTATCATTCGTCAAGCTAACATAAATGAGAATAGAGCCGGTAGGCTAATTGAGGCAGCCGAATATTAAATGCGCATTATGTGGGGCCTTTAAGAAAAACAACTGAAATAATATGCGCATTTGCCATCTCGTTTAGCATCTTTCAAATTTTTATCTATTCCTCTTTTTAACCGTATTGGTAGTTCAATTCCGCCTTCATTGCTACGAGAGATCGTTGAAAAACGATCTCATCGAGTATTTATTGCTGAATATGAAGTCTTCTTGCTTATGGTATATTGTGACTGGTGGAACGGTTCTATACGATTAAGCCGTCATATATCATTGAGCACTAACGTGAAACAACGTCTTTGATGATTAATTCATTCCCATAATGAAGAGCGAGATTCAATCATCAGCATCTACTAGTCCCTCGCTTTGTGCTTCGTTTTACAAAAAAAAACACCTCGTGATCTGATTTGCTTTTTTTCTAATACAGAAATCAAAATTCGGAAAAAAACACAAATCAAAAAAATAAAGAAAATGAAACAAGACAATTCGAAAATGCCGCAGAACAACTCCTACAGCTAACAATTTTGCATCCAGCTTACTTCATCCCCGCTTAGGGTTAGCAAATAAGAAAGCAGACACGGACTATGACGAATATTGCTTTAATATTTTCAATCATCTGAGCGCATTTATAAATCTCTAACCCGATCGGTTCGAAATATATGTATATTTTCGATGCCATTCAGCGCTGCCATCCGGTCACGAATCAACGCCTGAAGCGTTATTTGAGTTGATCGTGCATGCACTACTAGTTTCGCTGCGTCCTAAATTTCAACCGACCGCTCAAACACATAAACAAGCAATGAATATTGTGCCATATTGCATCACTGAGATGCAGCTTCGAATAAATGCGCAATAAGAGGACGCGCATATTGCAGCATTATATTTTTTGAATTTTTACTGAGTGAAATTTTCAGTGAGTGAAGTGAAGCCGAGTGAAGTTTTCAATTTCCAGACATTCTGAAATTCAGACGAATCGTCCATTGTCGCTAGCCTTTAATAAAATCTGCCATGCATCTATGCCGTTGTATCTTTGTGCTGACAATTTTTTTGTGTGGCTCTATGTGCATATATTTTGCATCTGATCGATTCTTTAGCTCACAAATTTCAAACATCGTTTATCTTGAATAATTGCCCAAGGCTATTCCTTCTCATGATTCGATGATTTACTTCTCTGTTCAAGTCGTTATATGTCCGAGTTAATTCGCGATATTTTCCAACTGTACTGATGGTTTCAAGTTCAAATCCTCCATCAGCAGAAAAAATTTTTCTTTATAAAACGGCATCTTGCAGATAGAGAATAGATGTGTCAGAACGATCTGTCAAGAGTAGCTTTAATCACTAGGAATGCCACTTTTTCTATAAGCTTTATAAGTCACGATCTATGTCCTTCAATTTATTACGGGCAAGCAATACATTTTTTTTTCAAAACGTTTCCGGCAGAGTGTCTGATATGAGGGAATTTACAATAATACTTCTTATTTCAGGAGTATTGCCTCAATTTCAAGAAGTAAAGCTATGCTCTTTCTTAGTAGAATGCATATTCGTTAAGGCGTTTTAACTTGCAATTCCGATTTCAACCACTGCCGAAAATTTCTCCAGTGTTTCGCAATTTTTCTTATTTCCCTGACTTCCTACATTTCTAACTCGCTTCCTAGGTGTCGTGACAACCACACCTAAGAGGCGAGTGGGGAATTGTGTTTATTTATGCAATTGGTTTGCAACCCCATTTTTTGGATCGTTGCTAAGCAGTGTAAGAAGAATTTGTGATGTTTAATGCATGCTTGCAATGTTCAAGAAACTTAGTGTTGCGAGGCATTCTGGGTATTCTTTCGTCTACGAAGTCAAACAATACTTCACTTTTCGGAAGAATGTTCGAAATTTCGAAACTTTGAGGCCTTTTTCAAATGCAGTAGTGACCGACAATGACTCTTAATCTCAAGAGCTATTTCTTGAGTTCATAAGTTCTAGTCGCACTTCGTGAATGCGTCGAATTGAGTTTGCAGAAGAGGAAAACTTTATGCCTTATTGCATTCCGCAATGCAACTCTAAATTGTTTTCTATTCCCCTTTCATTAATTGGCTCTTTAGAAATCATTCAATACCTTCATCGCTCATGTTCTTGACTTGTGAGAATTTGTCATCTCCTCGCCCCTCACAACCCTCAGTCACGTTTCGTGAATTCAATTGATGTTTTTGAAACTCTTGAAGAAAGGATCGCCGATGAAGAGATAAATAAGCACTAGAAACTAAGGAATTTGATGAAGGGGCGCTCGAAACACAAAAATGTCTAGCATTTATGCTAAAATGTCGGAGAAGCAGGTGTAAAATTGAAGCAGATTGCAAAATTTTCCGCTACATTTGGTTTCGGTGTCTTTGACCAAAGGTCATCATTCATTCTCTAGGATTGTCACGTAAATCCTTATGTCACCGTTCTAAAAAATCCACTTTTATAGTCTCTAAGTTCCGAAATGTGAAATTATTTCATGAATTTGTGAGTGCCAAATACTGATTGTATCTAAATAGCAATGATTATCGAATTAATGGCGAAAAAATTCCGGCGAAAATTGCTATGCTGCAAAATTTCTAGAGAATAAGTGCAGCTGAAGATCGATGTACGATTTGCACAGAAATGTCTTTCTCTCATTGGGAATTTTTTTTTCTCGCCTTCAACTATCATTTGCGTTTGCCTATTCAATTAGCACAATTATCGATATTTTTGAGCTGCATATATCTCTGCTTAAAACAACCGTGGATGAACTGTTTGTACCAGCTTCCTTTCTTTGCCAGTTCCATATTTACTGAGAAACAAATCGCGCATATTCTGAGGTTTTTTCCCAGAGGGGAGGGGGAGTGGGGGGAGGGGGGGGGGGGGGGGGGGGAGAGAGAGAACCGCACTAACAACCTAGACATACANAGATACTAAACAGTTTAAGAAAGCCAGCATCTTATTAGTCAATCAGCGATATCTATTGTTTATGGCATTTAGATTTGTAAAAGCAATTACTGCTGATTTTTAGTTGAAGCAATGATATGCAACAAATTTCTCGGTGAAATTTAAATCAAAGCTACAAGCGCTATACGTAATTTAGAAATTATTCACACCGATTTTAGCGCCGGGGGGCCGGTAGCTCAATGGTAGAGCCTTCGTTTGTTAAGCAAAGAGACCCGGGTCCCATTCCCGCCTGTTCTTCCAATGGATCAGCCAGAAGGCTGGCCACCAGGCGTTCCAGAAATCAGGTCAAAACAGCCATATGTGGTTGTCATTTGCATCGATACGGGAATCCATGAAACTACAGCTGTCTTCGTATCTTCATATTTTAGCGCCATATAAAATTCATAATGAGAAAATAGAAGTGAGTTAATTTTTATTGCTACTAAACTTGAAAGCGTTTCCAGCAAAATCCTTGCGTTTTTTAATGGATGTTATTTGATAGAAATCTTTTTTTTACGCCTTTTGATCATTGTTATCTCATCTTCTGCATTTTTTTTGCATTCTAATCGCACTTATATAGGCAAGGAATAAATGTTAGAATTCTAAAAGTGTTATTTCTTTTGGCTGTATCTAATTTATTTCGCTAATTCAAGTCAACCCCATAAATGGGAGACCTATACATTGATTCCTATGTTGTGTGTCATACGCAGTGTTGTGTGAAACGTTTGCGTGCAATGCTTATTACGTTCATGAGTCCGTATCGATGAGTGTTTCAACTATTCTTGAATATATCATCTAACGCAACGGCTATGATTACTTATAAAATGCTAACTTTATAACACACCTATGAGATGCGTTAAAAATGATTCACATTGCTGAAGATTTCCATTCATCGACAACATCATTTGAGCATTGAATTCTCGCTTAAACTTACAATTGTTTGCGCTTTTCATTCAAATCTTCTTAATAGGACACCTCAACTTTTCTTTGAAAACGTTGACTTATATTGGCTATTTATACACCTTACGAAATTACGCCGTTACCCTTTTACTACTAAACAGTTTTTGCCGACCTTCTATTTATGTATGGCAATTGATGCAGATATTTGGTGCTTCAGAAACTTTCTGCTGTTTTGATATATGCGACACACCGGAACGATCAATCCCATTCGGAATCAGAATGTTTTTTGGTATGCAAAGACGTAGGTAATATCCTTGCCAGGATGCCAGGATATTTTTCTGAAATAAATACCTCAGTTTCATAGTATTTACGTTCCAAATCACTGGAGGCAACAAGCCGTTCTAGTCTTTTCACCATCGCTTTTTTTCATGGAAGCGCTTCTTGTAATGCCAATCTTGAGGGATCTCGGGCGATTCTAGACTCGAAACGGTTTGACTAATTTTCGCTTAATAGCGATAACGAAGAGCTCGAAACGCTAAACGTTATACTGAAGCACTATAATTCATAAATCATTAAATTGGCGAAATCTCAATAGGGGGCAAAAGGTCAAGCTCATGCTTAAATTCCTCACGCATTTCTCCGCGATTAGCTTCATTTCTTAAGTCTTTGATTATTTGCACTTCTTAAGGCATTCAATCGGTGGAATATCTCTACGATGCATCTTTCTTTTTGTTTTAAAATTTGCGAGCCATTTTCATGAGATCAAGACCTTTAGTGTTTATTCATAGATCGTCCCATACACATATTTCCAGTTGTCTTTGCCACTTGATAGCTAAATTGCAACCATGAGACAAATATACCTTTGAGGCCTAAAGAAGAAATGAAAGAATGAAAGAGAAGATCAACTTTCTATGCAGCATCTAATAGCGGTCTTCACTGTCATCTGATAGGGTCTTCATTGTCTTCACTGCCATTCAATATCGCATAACGTGCACAAAAATTTGGGCATCAATCTATAAAGTAGCATATGCTCGAAAAAATGAGTTCTCACTTTTAACGGTGCAAATTTTCCGGATTGTTTCCGGATTGACCCCTCTCTTCCGGTTTGTGGACTTATTGTTCCACTCTCACATAGTATTATTTCAATTCTCACATTTCTGGAATTACTTACCTAAATCATCGAAAATATCTACGAAAAATTATTAAGCCAGAGTTTAGATAATATCAGACAGTGTGAAGTCGATTAACGACATACGGCTGAAACGATTCCAATTTTTCAAACTCTATTAATCAATTTTATCACTGGTCGACGCATTTGCGGATATCTCTATCAATTGCAAAGTGCTACATCATGTCTCCCAAGATTGATAGTTCTCAGTGTCAGTACAGCCTTATTCGACGTTCGTTTTATTTTTCCTTCCTTAGTTCGAAGAACTTCTTTCAGCTTATCATTTTCTAGCTAAGCATCAACAATTGTGCAAAAAAAAAGTCATTCAACGACACAATAGCTGTACTTTTCATTCCACTTATAGATGATTCGAATTCATCTATGAATGCCTATTCTTTGTAGGCATCTTACTACTCAAAAAATCCAGCATAATTCTTTTGCAATTCTCTCGTCGAGGTGATTAGGTTTCCTCAAAGATATTCAACAAAAACTATGCGCCATCCCCCATCGTTACATTGTTATTCGCGAGTCGTCTGTCTTGAAAAATGCATCTCTTCGTTCGGATTCGAATATTTGAACTAAGGTGCGTGAAAAGTATGGTGTGATAAGTTGTGCATGATGACACAGTAATTTTACCTGTTCCCGTATCTGTTCCGCTCTCATACCTCTGAAGTAATCTAATTTCTCGTTGTTTCGCGCTGAATATTTCCACATAGCACAATCATGATTGCTCCTTTTAATAGTGAGTGATCTCATATATTCTTAAGCCACAAATTTTCCATTAAGCATTTGCAGCTGACCGTACCCCGGCTTTATTTGTTTGTTTTTTTAAGCATCTTTCATCTTGCAAGTACGGATGATTTTGCTTTCCAATTACAAAATAAAGTTATTAATGACCATAGTAATTGAAAAAATTTAATTGCTCGAAAAATTTTGCAATTTCATAAATTTTGATGAAACGATTGGTCCATCCGTATGAAACGGTCCATCGTATAGTTCTGCCGGCTATTCACAACACCATCTGTGGCACACATGGATTTTATGGACGAAATGAATAGAGTATGTTGAGAATATATTTGAGTTGATCTCATCGAAGATGGGTAGCACCAGTTCTTTGCAAGATTGGTTCATACCCCCCTCCTCCCCCCTACCCCCCTTCCTCCTCTCCCACTCCAGGTGACCTTAGAAAAGCCGAGACATGTTATGGAAGAATATTTTAACATCGCTGTGGGGAGGAAAACTGGCAGAATTAGACATCAGGCAGGCTATCGAATAGTTTATCAATGTATATTGGGAAGTGAAAACGCCCCACAAACGCCCACTCCTCCTGCTCCACATCCTCCTCCTCCCCCCCCCCATCCTTCCATCTGCCTCCAATATACGTTGAGTTGGACTGAAACGAACTGAATTCTCTGCATTCGCAGAACGCTGAATCTACGTTGAGCAGTTGGGATGTACATCAGCACGACATAAAGATAAATGCGAACGTGTAGACGCATGTATACTTGAATAGCGCGCATTCACATAAAAGCAGTACGGAATGAATTGAGCAAATAACAGCAGATAGATTTACGAGTCGCAGGGAATATGACAACGAAACGCATATGAGCTATAAAATGGAGGATCGAAGTAGGAAGGAGGGAGGGGGGGGGG
>JAARMF010002818.1:0-10575 GCA_022844705.1 Toxascaris leonina
TCACCAAAAGCAGAGATTAATGGCTGGGTTGAATCGCCGTCTACTACTAACCTCTAATACGATCTATAATCTCCGCACCCCCTCCTTCTTCATCTAGAGTTTTCCTCCCACCGTTTTCCTTTCAAACTTTTGATCCGATTTATCGTTCTACTTTGCCCTCGGCTATGTGTGTTGTGATTTGGAGAATTGCTCGGCTGTATTTTTTCGATTATAAAAAAGTGTTGCTTTTGAGGCTAATGTGTTATGAACATGGCCCAAGATGCTGAAAAAGCACGAAAGTAGTGCATCAGCTCAACTGTGCTCAATATGTGATCAAAACTGTGCACTATAATACACTCATCTAATTGCAGTCTTAGGTGCGCACAAAATGGCGGGACGTAATATATTCCAGTGTGTATTTCAGAAGTGAAGGTCATTGAATTATTTGTAATGATTTTTTCTGGCCACCGAATGTTCGTTAACTTGAATCCCTTTCAAGCATCATTTATTTGCAAAATTACATTCTTGGAGGAGCTGTGTCAAAAAAGTGCATAAATCTTGAGCTCATATCCCACTATTTTATTCACATATTCAACCTAATGCTCATCTGAGTTCCAATCTTTCAGTGCGTTCAGTGATCGCATGGTTATACTCTTTTACAAAACAGTTAGTACTTCGGGAGCAGTATTCATTTCTTCAGCTACTTATTGGGTAAAATCGGCCGAATCATTGATCTCACCTTCATGATTTTTGAATGCTGGAATCGCCCAAATGTTTCGAGGTGAAACACAATCGTCACACGTCAACAACCGTAGCGATCGAATTCGAGGTCAGTAGCATCTCATGAAGATGATCGGTCGTTGTTAAGTTCAAAGTGTACCAGTAGTTGTCCGGTTTATTATTGCTTTTGTTAACTTTATTATCCATGATTCTGAAAATCGAACGGTCTCGAAGTTAAAGGATTTCTGGGATGAAATCAGAATTCCCCGAACTTCGTGGATAGTCAATTTTTAGAACTTTCCAGCAGAAATCTAATCTCACCGAGCTTGCGCTGCTCACTGCTGATCGTGCTTATAAAGTACTTGTTTCTGATTAATTTTCTTTGCCGTTTTAAGCAACGATTTTCTTTACTGGCGTTATCCCTTGTCACTTACTAGTAATATTAATATCTATCACATTTCATGACATTCTCTCATTACTCCATTTGTTACTCACAAATTACTTCTACTAATTCCAGTCGTTCATTTGTGATCATTCTGCATTGCTACTGCTATACGTAGACGTCGATAATCAGCGTGTTGTCCTAACTTCAGTAGACAATTCCGTAACGACGTTTTGCACAATGTCGTACTGTTGGAGCCTAGGGATGGCATGTCACCAGCTGGGTAGGGGGATCATGCCTTCACTTGACCCATGGGATCGAATGAAGGACGCTTTTGTGGGGCTCAGTTCCAGCCTTGCATCATCGTCGAGAGATGGGCAGCATGGCATAGTCAGACTACTCAAGCCCCGTCATGGTAAAGCACTCACTTTGCGGGGAGCACTACTTAGCACTACTGTTAATATCATCTGCATATTGTAATGTTCAAGACTAGTTTGCATTACTGCCATCACTTAATGCGACCTCGGATATCACAACTACTACTATTGCCTATCATTCCTTCTGCTACTAATGGTAGCATTACTTATTCATGACAACGCTTATCACTACTACCGATAACTGCAATTACAGGTACTGTCGCTTATGCTATCAGTGTTGTTCAGAGTCTCGTAGAGCGTTATTTGTGAATTGCTTGTCGTAGTTTGCTAAGAGAAACTAGTTGCACGCTGCATATATCATCATTCTTTTGCATGCTTATGTCTGCTGAATTTGCGCATTTCTAAATTTTTTAGGCTCTATCGTCGCAATTATGCCATCCTGTACTCCCTAGATGAGGGAGGTTTAGATCTCTTTGAACTTTTTGGTTGCTGTCATGGTTTCGAGTAATTTTGAACTTCGTGGAAAGCTCAATTCCCGATGACGCTGAACACATTTTCTTGGAGTTCAGCATGAGCCGTTTCCTTGCAGGAGCCGTCACAGCCGCTAACTAATTTCTCTAAGCTTTATATTGGGTCTTAGCAGTTCCGGAAATTCCGCTCAAATTTTTCGTCCGTCAAATTTCTGCACTTCAATTTCCACACTTCAAGTTCTGTATTCCTGATCAAGCTGTTGTTCTATCAGCAATCGATATTCGCATCTAAAACGAACTCAGTCCACTGATTACACTTGATCAATGGAACCAGTTGTAACCGTAACGACTAGAAGAGGAGAAATATGGCTACACAACTACGCACAGATCATCAAATGGTTTGTTCCGATTGAGAAACCTTTGAAAAGAGAGGGGTTTAAAATTGATCTGAATGTGCTAAATCTCTCGGACGGAGAGAACCTCTTGGATGTCTCTGATGCAACGTGTTTCAGATAATGTAGCACGTCGACTCGTTGAAATTCTTTCGTTATGCTGTTCCGCATCGGAGAGTGTGATACCCACAATATGCGCAAACAACGTTCATTTTGACGGCTCACTACGTACAAGTGTTGCTTAGCTCATTTTAACATACTTTATGTACCTTATATGTACTAATGTATGATTAAGTTCTTTGCTTTCTTGGCCCAACCGTAATTAGGTCATATGTGATCTCGTCATCCTTCCCAGTCAGTACTAGAAAGAGATCGATAAAGATCAACTACATGCATGGCTTTTATGTAGTATAGGGAGAGGTTTTTAGGTCAGAAAAAGGACTGCTCGGAGTGCGATTTATTGAAGTGGGGACGTGGACGGGAATATCGGGGGATGGAGTTTTCTTTGGCAGATCGATGAAAAAGTTAGGGAGAAGAAGTAAAGGATTGATGGTTTCGAGGAAAACATTTTCAAGAAATCAATGAAGAGCGTTTAGTCTACATTTTTGGATTTTTCTTAAACTCACCGCTATCATTCTCTAAAAGACGTTCTCGAAAAAAAGAAAACTGGATGAAACAAATGAAAGGTAGATGAGAATTTTTGATCCATTGATATTCATCAATATAAAACGAAATATTTAATATTTTCGGAATGAGTACACCTATTCCCTCAATTTCAGAGGTTCATTAAATTATTAAAGCAGAGTTCGTTCCTGTTTCCCTCCGCTAAACATTATTCATAATTAGAATTACTCTGCACCGTCACTCGTTTACCCGTTTAACGTTATCATAGAGGTTATTCCTTCATCTGCTCCTTTAGCGTCAGTTAATGACGGAAGACGTGGAGGATTATTGGCGACGACTAATGAACAATATCAACGAGATGCCAGCATGCGCCATATACCGATACGAAGTCGAGATGTACATGTCTTCTTAACCTATCAGCAAGTTCAACTCATGCTCTTCTATTTTGGTAAACGCTTGGTTAAAAATGATAAGTGATATTGAATTTGATGACTAGGCAGCTAAGACTGTGAGGTTTTTTTGGAGTCGTGGGTCTGAACTCGACGAGTTCGATCTTAGAGAGTTCAGATTCACAATTGTTACGTTACGTGCATTTCATTCCATTTCCACATTTTTCTACTTGTATTGTAACTGTTCAAACCGATTTATTGAATAGTCTGTTCATTTTTCCCAGAAAGTAAGCCGAATTCTTAAACACTGATTCGCTTTTGTGTTGAGGAATAAAAAAATTTAGTTCGGAGAATGAGTTTGATTGATTCAAATATTGATTCGGAGAATTAGTGTGTGAACTAGTCATAGCCAGTGGCCATGCGCATATGTCTAGAGAAATGTTTCAAAACTTTGGTTTTAATTGACTCATGCATTACGATTGTTGCCAGGCATACAACAAGCGCGAAAGTTATGCTTCATGTACCAACTTTTTGCACGCACGCAATTTATATTCTTTCAACGGAACTGCGATCTAGACCCGAGTGCTGATCGCCTCTCTTCTTTTCTTGCTTCATCTCTTTCCCAGTCCTTTTCCTGTGTCTCTTAAAGAGCGATTTAAGAATTAATGTGAATTTATATCACTGATGGTTCCTGGGTAGCTAAGCATATTTGTCGCTTTATTCGTAAATTATGGTTTTTCGTCTTCCATTTTAAACATGCTCTACACAAAATGTTCAGTCTTCAAATAGCCATCACGTTTTCAATCAGTTTCCTCGCAAAGTACTTATAACACCAGGTGTTATTTCTAGCCTATCTTTCAATAAGTCTCATTTCTTATAAATACCGATATGTCAATTCAGTTCCCATTCGCTTAGTTTGCTGCTACTCGCAGTTGCTAATTTCCAAAGTTTGTTGTTTTAATGTGGAAAAAGAGATTTGTTTTGATCATTTTAGTGAATTCGTCGATCCCTTTTGCAGAACTTTTCATTTCTTATCCGGGTCTCCCAGTTTCGAGTTTTTAACTAAATATTGGTCGGGGATAAGGTGGAAGTAATTGACGGCATATGATTTTAGGCTTACATCGCTCCCCTTCATTCCTAACCCCCCATCTGACTCCTCCTTCGTGCATACTCACCTCGGCGATCTGTACTTTTACAGTAGTCATAGGTTGCGTCCTTCAAACTCTTTTCTGTTTCGTGTTAATTCATATCTACTTCATTCGTACTAAGTTTCTCTTCAGTTAAGACGCAAGTAGTCTATCAGAGTCTTTTCTGAACTGGAGGAGGAGTGGGTGGGGAGGAGGAGGAGTTGATGACTGGTACTGCATTGAATAGTGAAATTTGCTGAGAGTGGTTGGGGAATGGGTGGAAGTGAGGCGAAGATGATATATTGTATCGACGAGTGAGATTTGATGCGAGGAGTTTACACGAACGTTTCCTTTCAGAATGACTCATATAACTGCACTTTTCGTTTTCTTCAACGCTTGACGTTTTTTTTTTTATTCTATAAAAACGGTACGCACATATTTTTTGCTGAAGATGTAGCAAGTATCAAACTATCATAGGGTCCTATGAGCAAGAGCATTTGTTCATTTGTTCCAAAGGACATCTGCGCCAAATGACGTTTACAATCGGACTGATTACCGTTTTTATCTCAAATTTAGTGCCGACTATTGCAGACGGACTTGCCACACATTTGCGATGATTGTGAATGTATCGAAATATATCATAAAGCAAATTGCAATAATGTGCGGAATTATAACCTCCAATGTGTCCTTCGAATCAGGTCACATCGAAAAATGCGCGCTTAAATCGTCTGCATACTATTGCAATGGCCGTGGCAATGATATTGCTTGTTTGATCATTACTTCTTAGGTGTTGGTGACAACCTGTTGCGCAATGCAATAATACCAAACATTGCAAAGTGTCTCAAAAAAAAAAAAAAAGTTGCACAATCATAAGCGTTGTAGAATTCTCAGATGATGGAATGTGTATTGTTGTGATGATTTTTCATCTATTGCTCTTTTCAAACTTCCGACTGCGAAGTTCTGGGCTCGTTTTGCAAGCGTCTTTGCAAACAAAAGGCTTCAAAAAAAAATGCAAGCGTCTTCTAACAGTTGACTATTTCATTGTTCGACTTGAAATGATAGGCAAACATACTGAGTGAATTTGATTACCAGCTAATATATGAGATCACCAGCTGTGCTATTCATGTGCTAATATATGCTAAGCTAGCATATAGAAGTTTGCAATTGTGGCCTAGTAGTGTGTTCACTGGAGGCAGCATAATACTTCACGTTGACTTCCCACCTCCTTGAAAGTTCTTATTTGAGACCGTGAATTGGGAAAACGTCTTAATGCCACAACCTTCTGGCTGTTAATATTGTCGTCAGTGTACTTGCTCGCGGCGGGATAATATTAATCCGTATGATAAGAAAGCGTTCTCCTATAAACGCTGCAAACTGAACCATTAACTTCCCTCAGTTACCTTTTTCAAGATGCTCCACAATTTATTTAGCCTCTACATTATATATATCTAGGGTTTCAGTTGTGGGTTTCTCGATAATATAAAGGAATTGTCTATACTTTCATGAGATATGGCGAGGTGCTTCACCTGTTGAATTTTATCTTAATGTCCTATAATTCTAATACTGAACAAGCTGAAATGTCACTGTAACGTACTTAACTCGATGTTTTTAAGTGTTGTCTCTCGTATATTCCGATCTTTCGATTATGCGCCTATGAAACAACAGTGCTCGCAAATTTGTTCACTGAATATGCTGCAAATAAACTAGCGGCCAAGAGGATTGGCGTCTTTTTGTCGATATAGATACCCCGAGAAATGACCATAGAATGAGCAGTCGCGGGATTCGTTTCGATGGGAATGTGGTTCACTGCTTTTATGACCAAAGGTTGGAACGAAAAACACCAGGAGTAAATAATATTTCTGCCGCTTACCGATACAACTTGTTGAGAAAATCGATTTAATAAACTGGAAAAGAATTCGACGTCGAATTCATTGTGAAAGAACATAAATTTTAATCTGAAATTAAAAAGCTACCAACTGAGTACTTTAATATCAAGTAACTGCATTGCATTCTATCAAATAAATTCTCTGCTGCTATATTGCAATTAATTGCAAAAGCATTGTTTCTGCCGTCGAATTTTTCTGCTTCACTTCCGCTTTTTTGTTGTTTTGTTCGCTCGATTGTTTCTGAGTGTGAATTGTTCAACGACAAATTGCTTACGTTCATTGGCCAATGATATTCAATGTTTTTATGATGCTGCAAATATTCCGAGTTGTTATCATCCT
This sequence comes from Toxascaris leonina, assembly GCA_022844705.1. NCBI lineage: Eukaryota > Metazoa > Nematoda > Chromadorea > Rhabditida > Ascarididae > Toxascaris > Toxascaris leonina. Next base: position 6,686 of record JAARMF010002818.1, read on the forward strand.
TGCTGCAAACATTATGATGTCAAACTTTTGCAGATACCGATAGACTTTGACAGATACGGCGATATAAGTTTGCATATATTTCTGAACGTATTTCCTGATATATGTAGCCGCTTTGAGGTCTTAACATAAAATTTTCTTCCCGCTTAGCAAAGAAATCTTAATAGTTGCTAATGAGCTATTTCGGCATATACTTTCAGATGTCATCGTCGTAGTTGAATAGATATCATTCTGGAGTGTGTTTCATGAAATATTATTTACTCTACTGAACTATGAAAGGCTGCTAAAGAATCATACGAGGGTTAGGGACTTACCTTATTTCACTTGTGGTCTCATTTCTTGCTTGATTAGTTGTTATATTCGGTATCTGCAAATGATGCTTCGTCTTCTTTGTTTGCTGAATAAGGCTTCAAGCAAGCTTGCTCAGCAGTTTGTGCTATTACATTTGACGCTTATGGATAGGTCACTTTTACAAACTTCAAGAATTTGTGTGAAGAGAGGCACTGCAATCTTTTAACAAAACAACTCATATCTTTGATCTATATAGTCGGCCGTTAGTTGCCACTCACTAACCAGCAGTTTTGGAGATGGAATTTTTCCAAAATGTACATCTGACGCAGTGAAGCCCAATTCGATTCCGTTCTATTTGACGAAAAAATATTACATATTTAAGGGTGCAGTGAATTTTTTTCCATTTTTGTCCGCCTATTCCGAACAAATCGAGTGGGTAGATTGTGTTCAGAAAACAGCGACACAATGTCTATTAAAATGCCTGCCTAAGAAGCCGACCAAATAAACATATTCGTAGTTAGAAATTTCTTTTGATCGCTATCCAATCGCTTGTGGAACAAAACCTTCTTTAGCAAACTTATTCTATTTGATATTTTATAGGCTTTGCATGAAGTGCAAATCGAATGGCCCTTTAAAAACAGCTCAAGATAAAATCCCCTCAATATATCTGATGTCACATTTTTTTTCCGGCCTGCTTCGTGGGTCCGATAAATTTTCCAGCAAGTTGTTTGAATAGGCGGTAAAACATGAGGCGGACATACAGGGAGAATCCCAGAAATACGTGTGTAAGGCCTCGCAAAGAAAATGTATTGATGTCGAATCCAAAATCCGGTATAACAATTGACCGTCGTGGCATTTGCAATGCATAGAAAAGAATCGTGAGTCAGATTCATGCTTGAGTGCAAAAAAAAAAAAGAAATGCTGCAATGAGTACTAAATTTAATTTCGACATTGACATCGAACACTGCAAATACTATCACTATGTGCATGGTTATTTGCAACAACTTTTTTTAAACCGCAAAATTAGCAGAACACTTCGAATGTCTCATCATCGAGCACATGTCGGTACAAATAAGAATGGCCCTAACGGCAAAAATTGTGTCGCTAATGTGCAAAATTAAGTAACTGATTAGGAACACGAAGGGTATTACTGAACTGAATTATTTGACAACTGTTTACATACCGTCCAAGCTGGGCTAATATTTAGAAGTAGAATCTCTGTCATGAATGAATATTTCCCCACTCATTGCACTCCCATGTTCAATTGTCATTAGCGATTTCACCGTTAGTAGGCATTAGTGATGTGACTTGAATTGTTTGCATATATTCTTTTGTACACATAGAACGGAATTAGCTATTTGCACACAAAAATCATCGTTCCAATACGCGATCATCTATTGCTTCCGGTCATATGAAGCGTAACCCTTTATCTATACTGCCTATATAAATTTAGTATGCAAAAACGATTTCTGCCTGACTAAATTTAGAAAAGTGATTTTTGTGCCTAGAAACACTTAGAAAAGTAAGCAGCAAAAGAGTGTTAAAAAATCAAAACTTTCTTTTAATGTGAAGCTAGTCGAAATGCTTTCTTATAGTCATTATATTCAGTTTCCAGTGGACGTAATTATTTTGGAGCGAGAGGTAAGCGAGAGTACGCCACTACTAGTTGATTCGTCTCGCGCTCCTCAGCAGTTCGAATTGAAAAGCTTGAGTGTCGTAAGGCTTTGAAAGTGTTTAGCACTTTTTCAACTTCAATGAATTGCTCTGCCAGTGCATTTGAAAAGTTTTTCATTAATCATAATCTTTTTTCTCTCTATGGTTGCGAGATTGCAAACATTTGTCGCAATTTAAGTTGTCGTAATTCTTTTGAAAACATAAGTGCTTAATAAAATTCTATCACGTTTTATGCACATAAGTTCTATTTAGTCCATTGATTCAATCGTTATATAAGTCATCTGTGCACACAGATGGTCTGTGTCTTTTTAATTTTATCACAAAGGCACTGCGAAATGGAACAGTGTCAACTGTGGGAAAAGAGAGAATATCCCATAGATTACTGAATTAATTCTTCATTTGTCGCATTGTGTTGAATAAATTTCATGCTCTGCCAGTATAATTAGTCAACGTTTAGAGTGCACTAATATCACAAATAACTTATGTTTTTTACACCTCTGAAATTATCATTCTGCAGAGGTGATTTCCGTTATTTGCGAGAATAAATTCATGCAGCATCACCGTATAGTTTCATCAGTGTGCGAATTTAGCGGATGCCGATTCGCTGTGTGCTTAATGCTGCTCCATATGCCGCGCAACAGCCAACTATTGATTAGCAATGCTTTCATAGCTCAAAAATGTGTGTTCTACCCTGTGTCCTCAAAGGATACGTCTTTTATGCACTCTTTGAATGCGTTCTTTTTTTTCGGCGCTTGCTTACGAGCAGTAATTAGATTGTGTGGTTGTACGCAACAGGGCTATTTCGTACTTCTTGCGTCTTTCTTTTTTTGGTGAAAGTATTTAATGACGACGTCATACTTTTATGTTTGAATGGGTGGAAGTTCATTTATTCGATAAGCTGCAATTACTGAGGCTATGAGGGATGAAATCCTTTGAATTCAACACATTGTAACACTTTTGACTGCTGAGTTTGAAAGCTGTGCTGCTCACGAAATTTGCATATAGGTGTTGTGAAAATCTTTCTGGTGCGCATTCCCATTTTTCTGGTTTTAATACCACACCTGACTCCTTGATTGTAAATTCCATCCTTTAATCGAAGTATTTACTCTCAGTGCAGTAGTGGGAATTCTGGAGAATATCTCATCTTGGCGAGGGTGGGATAGCATATTGTGATTGTATAGTGCATGGGTTGAGAAGACGTTTGCTTTTGACTCGGATACAATAATTTGCGACATTGAACCCCATGGGGTAGTAAGAGCAGGCAGTATGAAAAAATCTGTGTTCACATTTCGTTTTTACGATCTATCGAATTTATGTAGAGAATCAAAAGACATCGAGAACGGGCAATCATGACGGCGCAGCTGAATTCGCGCACACTTGCATACGAACTGAGAATCTTTTCTGGTCAATATGTTTCAATTTTTTTTACATGGAGAACTTATACTTCCTATTTTGCCTGGGTCTTAAATAAGGGACGAAGCAACAGCTGTTTCCTTCAAGATTTCTCTTTTCCCTTCAGTTCTTGGAAAAAGCTTTTATATTTAGGGGGTTCCATTCGAGGGAATACGGTATATGCATATGTATTGAGCAATAGAGCTGAATAATTTAGTTATTGTTTGCAACTCTACGAGATGAGTGATGACACCACCCCCACTACGAGAACGAACGAATGTTTCACAGGGTCCCACAGATTGCCCTCTATCAAAGAGAAATTTGCTTTAATAGTGGGCAGTTCTATGGTCATCTTATGAACGGAAATGAAAATCGAAGCGAATTATACGCTATCGATGTTCCCCTCCACAACTTCATCCAGTAACCATGAAAGATGGAAAAAGTGACTTCCTATTATACCGCTCGACTATGTTTCTGTGGGCCCATATTCATAATTTGTACGATACCTTCCCCTCCCCCCACTCCTCTTTCTCCCT
>JAARMF010002820.1:3200-24252 GCA_022844705.1 Toxascaris leonina
CATTATTATTATTATTTGCATACCGTTATCGCTATGGTTCCTTTTTTGTAACTCGTTTCAGCTAGGTCACTGATCCCCATATGTATGATATGCTTCCTTTACCTTTACAGTCAATATAAAGGTTTCGTGATAGTGATTTGAGCTTGCAGCGTCCCAAAGACTCCAGGTGGAAGATTTTCGATTTTGCAGTTTAGTCTGAATTGTATGGGCCGCGGGTAAACTGTACCGAAAGCAATGCGAGCGGATTGTTTACGAACATTTCCCTTGTGTGTACTCGAGAACCAGGTGGGATGACTACGCAAGGGACGCAATATCCCAAAATTTGTAATGAATGCTGAACAACAACCTTCAATAGATCTTTGAAACAAAGCATGGAGAATATAGGTTGCAATTTCAGACAATACTTCGGCAACAGCGTGACGTTTCAATCATCAGCGACGTTCAAGATCACTTGCAACAGTATGGTCAAAAATGCCATCAGCTGCAGAACGAGCTCACCTCCAACCTCGGAAAACACTCATGTTGGAATCTGCTGCAGACTGCATGGCTTTTTTCTCGAGAAGCACTTAACTGCCAGACTTTTGGTCATTTGATGGATGTACTACGAGGTTTTTGCGGAGAATGGTAGCCGCATGAAGAGTCGCGTAAAATTTTCAGATCACCAGCAAGCAGGCTGGTAATAACTACTCTGAACGTTATCGAAAACAAAGTTGATGAATATCGAAATATCGAAAACAAAGTTAGGAACGGAATAGGTTCAAAACATTTCCATGCTTGACGCCAGTGGGAACTGGCTATAAGGCGAAGAATCTTCTGTTGCTCCTCAGTTGAGCATCTCTACTGAACTTGGTATCCCAGTTCGCAATTAAAGTTTCCTTCCACATGATAGGCCGTCTCGAAAACTTTACAGCCGTCGCAATTCAACTGCTACTCGTCATCCAGACAACGATAACGTTCCCCTCTCCAATCCGTTGAGCATTTGCCGATCATCACAGAAAATACTTCTTTGCCGCCGAAGGCTAAAAGAACTGTGGTGGTTACCTATCTCAGCGCAAACTTTTTCGAAGGATCAACACCAGTAACATTACCTGATCATCTCCTCTGAGTATTTCGCTAATGCTGGATGAGCCGGAAAGCTCCCCTTCTCAACCAAACCTAGCATGCCTAGTACTAGCTTTTTTCCAGTCGGGCCTGGAAGGACCGGCTGACGCACCTTCTACGCATCTCTCCATCTTATTCCAACAAGCTTCCCTTACAAGATGGGCACATGAATGGTCAGTATTGGAGATTTGGCAGTGTAGGTATTGTGCAGGAGACCCACGTCGTTTGTTAAAACGAGTTTGGAAATTTTATTACCACCCGTTGGTCCTAGAACTAGGTTGACACAGCCACGTCATGTTTGATGTTCTGACAAAGACTAGACTTTCTCGAAACATATTTGGATGGTCTATCGTACATTATTTGCACTAATAGTGGTCCGCACAGACAACTTTTTCGTCGACTAACAAATATGTGAAACCCACTTTGCCACTACATGCCCACATTCGCCAGCGAAAACCTGTTCCCCCCCCCCCCCCCCTCCTCTTCTTGAATCCGATTATGCCGGTGGCATATTCATAGATATCGATTTCTTTGCCGATTGCTGGCAGCATTGTCTGCGACGTCTGTGGTTTAGCACTGGTAGTATTAACCGAATCTGAGGCGTAAAAGTAGCTGCAAAAAATTTGTCCGATATTCACTGTGTTAGTACCCAGCATAGGTTCGAAAGCGAGGCTCAGCACCACTCAATCTGCGGTAACAACTTTCCCTAATCGAGACTAGCATACCAGCGACTTTTCAATGATGGATGCATGATGTCACGTCCATGGACGTACTCAGAGGCGAATGTGGAATATCGAAGCGGAATTTCGAAAATTTCGAAAAGTTACGAAGAGAGGATAACAGACAATCTGTATTTGCGCACTCGTTGACGAATATCTCCAAACGCAACGATATTCATCTCAAGCCTGGATCATTGCTGACTATTCATCTGTTATTGTTGCTCTGATGATTTATTAAATAAATCGCCCTCTACAACCACTTTGTTCGCTTTCTCCGACAGGGGAATCACCGGTTCAGCCCCTACTTGTCAGAGGAAGAGAACAAAGTGGATGTGGAAGGCGATTTATTTAATAACGATCACAGCAACAATAACAAGTGAATAGTCATCAATGACCCAGGCTTGAGATGGATATCGCTGCTTTTGGAGATATTCGTCAACGAGTGCGCAAATACAGATTGTCAGTGATCCTCTCTTCGTTTAATACGTTGACCAGCTGGGATTTCATCGATTTCGTCGTTCTCTTCATCCATGCAGCTGGCAATTTTTCTGTCTTTCGCGACCCTGAACTAGCCGCAACCAAGCAATGTAGACGTCGCAACTGACCTTCCCATCTTGGTGGCGGTTTGCAGCGTTCTTCGGTCCCATATTGCTGTGGCCAGTAGTACGTCGCCTGGTAGTCGGACTGCCGGCAACACAGGTTTCAGTTATTCTGAGTTTCCTCCTCCTAACCTTTCTTCCACGAAGTACCTGCAAGGCAGCAGGCGCTACGACCTTTTTCTGCGGATCATACTCGCCGTGATGCGAAACCGTCATTGGGTAATACGACAATTTTTTAAAGTCGGCGTTCCAGTCACACCCTAATGAATTTCGCCGTCGGTTTTTTCGCGCCTGCTTATTTAACATATTCGTAGGTAACTGCCATATCCGACGGCTGTGCCATGGCCCATCACAGTATCGGCCTAAGCGATTGCAGATACGACCGGTCAGCAATCGCTCAACTACCCCAACCCCGTCGGTTGCTCCACGCCCCCTTATCGAGCATATTCGCATGCAGCCGCCATATCTGACGGCCGTTCCATGGTCCTTAGCCGCGTCGAGCTCAGCGAAAGGAAACGCGATCGCTCAGCAACCGTCCAAGCAACCAGAACACCGCCTCTTCGTAACTTTTCGAAATTCCGCTTCTCTTCGACAGAGAAGTGGGGGAAGTAAATTTCCCATCACACTGCCATGGTGCAAAAACAAAAGGAAAAAATTGTAAGGCGATGCAACTTCTGCAGGTAAAGGGCCTCCATTACTACCAATTTTGTTACATAAGCTGAAGTAATCACTGATGACTTGAGCTGCAGTGGAAAACCACATAATAAAATGCTGTGAAATGCGGCACCAATCAACTGATCGCAAACTCGTTAATGGGAAAAGCAATTCACCAGAGAGAAAAACAATATAGTTCGCAAATACTTGTTTACATTAACACAAGCTTATATAACCGTTACATCAACCAGTTGTTGTCACCGGGGATCATACGTCCTTATAAGCTGGCGAACAATTCAGTACCTTCACTAAGAGCTATTTCCAGTACAACTAGAACGAAAAAAAAACATTTGCAACATAACAAAGCAACAACACGGTCGTGAAAATAAAAGTGATGGAGGTAGCAATGCGAGGTTGAAACAAGTACAAGTAGCCGCTGAAAATAGTCCCCTATGGCGTTTCCGTATCGCGCAGTTTGAAGCTATTCGCTCTTCGTATGTGGTGGAAATCCTGACGGCCGCATGCCGAACACCGTGTCTGCTCGGTAAACAAGTTGAAGCTGCCCTGCAAAAAAACATCTTATCTGCATAGTACCTCACACGAAAATACTTTAAGAGATCAACTTCTTAAGTCGCCTTAAGGCAACTGCACCCAGTGCACAAAAATAACTATTGCAGACATGAAAAGACCTAGAAAGGTCAAATAAACAAAATAAAATAACAGCAAATACCGACAAAAACGTCTGCAGTCATCCCAAAAGAGCATACTAATGACGAACATTTGTGAGATCATTATGCAGCTTTCAAAAAGCCCTTAACGCTGTCTACTTCAGTGTGGCATGAAAGGGGTTGTTGCGAAAGCCTCGTCATGAACCTATACATAATTCCACAAGTCGGAGTCGTTAGTGATAATAGCCAAAACAAGAAGGATTAAAATGGAAGAGCGTGTTTTGGAATCTTGCAAATTATAAAGAACAACCTCTTGGCGGAGTTATTTTCATACCATTCAGCCCTACCAATAAAAATCAGTAACGGTGAAAACCTAATCAACAATACATGTTTTCACTGAAAAGACCACAGTTTCCGGCTGTAAGCAGTACAGCTGTGTCATCGTAAACAACAGAACAGCCTAATAATCTGTTGCAATATACTATACTACAAATACCTTATTAGTTGTAGCACACTGCGTTGTGCCACGACCAATTGAAACGATTTACGGGGTGGCAGTGGATTAATCAATCACTTGACAAATCGTGGAGAAACGGAACGAAAAACACCGCCAGCTTGAGAAAAATACTGCACACAAGAGGTGAGCTATGCTAACTATAGGCCCAGCAAAGAGTCTGTGCCTCAGAAAATTCCCATTCACCTAATGCGAATTTACTCCGCTCCCCATCAATTTATTCAGAAGCCACTAAATCAAGGATGTCTTAACCAACAAGATAAGTGATAACCTTTTCTACCGAACTTCTTTGCCAATCTGTCATAAGTATGGGGCTGAGACAGGTTCTGCATATTGGTGGACAGCACAAGCTTGTCGACAAAACGTCATACATATAGAGAGTACCGACCACCAGACACGCTCCGAGGAACCAATCACTCCGATCGCAACGGACGCACGCCCACTTCGCATGCATACAACCGATACACAGCGCGTGCAAATAAGCACACCTCAACACGTACAATAGGCCTTCTGCGGTGTAAGCGATATTAGAACGTTATCACTGCATTGTGTCATCATCAAACTGATATCGCCTCACATTTCCTCACAATCACATAACCTCAACTGCCAGATCCGGATCTAACTTTCTAGACAGTCTGCACTTTTTTCGAACACTGGCGGCCTATCACATATGATGCTCCGCCTCCGATGAACCCATATTTCTATCCTTATTTCGTTACCACGAATGTCATGTCACGCCATGAAACTGATGCAAGATAAATTTTTCTCAGCGGGTATAATTAGAGCTCAAAAAGATTTGCTCCATGAGCGGATCTAGCCTGTTTCCCTTCAATAATAAAATTAGATGATGAATTATGAAGCTGTCATCGAAAAACAAGTAAAACATTACTTACGTTCATAACCTGCCAGATTTACTTTCCTTTTAGCATGGTTTTTCATAATCTCCTTCACCTTGCATATGACTCATTCTCCTTTTAAGACGGTTTTGGGTTCGAATACCTTCCTTTCATTCATCATAAGCACTTTACATCCGCCTTAATAGGCTCTGTGCCATAAACTGAATTCACAATTTACCACCTCAACTTCACTTCATGATCACAGTGAACTCTGATCATACGAAAAACGAACTGTTAGAAGCTTGCCGAAAAAAGTGCCTAAATTTATTTTATTTGCCATAAACTTCTGTTATTTGCCTCAAAACGTCTGCTTTATATAAAGCAGTCGTCAATGATTTTGAGAAGGCACCCTGCAAACCCGACAAAAAGAAGCCTGCTTGACCTACGGTATAAACACCCCCAACAACTAGAAGCCCATAAGACTTATATGCGAAGTCCCTTCCAGCAAGAACGAAATAACGTCTAATGCGACCATAAATTTAGCATCTTTAAATTGAATGGCGTTTTGATTTTCAACCCTTTGTGGATGAACACAATATATCAGTACACGCAGGCCTGATAACAAGCCACTTCTCAACCACAGCACAAATATCAGTTGACGACATACTTCGAATCAAATTTCATTGGAACGGAAGCTTTGGAGTGTTGAATAGGCGAAAGGAAGAACGTTCCATCGAGTAACGGATAACGATCGTAGACGATTAGCTTCTGTGCACAAAGTACGCATGGCACCGATCGACGGTTGAAGCTTCCCAGCACTCGCAATACCGACAGCCGCACGTCGTCCCCTCCTTGCGGGCAATCATCTTCCATCTGTAATTTCGCCAACAACTATAGTGATTCTATTAATTTTCAACAATAGCATCTCAATGAAAACATGCGAAAGTGCTTCCGAACCTTCTCGTAGTCTAAAAATCTGTTGAAAACCGTTATTATCACAGCAAAAGATATTACTCAGCCCTGACGGACGACCACAGCAGCGGAAACTTTCACATTTCGTCCTCCAAGCAAACAACAGTTACAGCACTACTAGTGAAGAAAACCTCCAAGTCTACCGCCTTCGCACGATCAAATCCAGTCTTTACCTTGGACTTAGCAAATGAAAATGACCCAATATCGACACAGAATTCGACTTAGGCCCCAACTTCAAGATATGGTATAACCGTTAATACCTCATAACTATCCCTCGCTGAATGAACAACACTGCTGGCATTCGGGGACTGGATGAACTCGCTTCCTGGTACAACACCATCAGTACAGTCCCAGTCAACAAGCAAATTGGCATATGCATATAAATTCACCGTATCTGCCTTCAGTCCGTAAAACCAAAACATACAATTCTCTCCAAGAACCATGGGGATGCATCCTCGAAATTGAATAGTAAAAGAAATTACAGTCCAGTAATTCAGCACCCTTCCTTTGGCCATCGTTAATGGGATGGACATTGGTCGCATTTGTGCACAAAAAATTACATAAAATATGGAAACAGCAAGTCGCATGAAGCAACAGTCACCTTTATATGGAAACCATTTAATCGGCACGCAGGAAGTGCGCTTTTAACAAGTTGCATGTCCTTCCGATGTTCAAAGATTGATCCTGTTCTCTGCACCTAGAAAGGAATTTGAAGTGAATGTCACAAGGCCATTCAACTGTTTTCTTAAAACCCCCTCTCCCCATGGGCCTAATCACTTCTTCGGTATGCGTTTTTTCAAGTGATCAAACTTCACATTGACCGCCTCTTAAAATAAGTATACAGGCCTTATCGTTGAGCATTTCCTGAAACTGTCGTCAATCGCTGGCCTATAAACGTAAATATGCTATGATGGATCAATTTATAGGAAGATCTTGCGAAAAAAAAAACGAACATAGATATTAAAAGAAGCCAATAAAACCCGACAGTCAGCGAAGCAGTCGAACTGTGCTCAATGTATGGAAAGAAATAGCGACCTGGTCATCCTCGAAGAAATTACATCTTTCGATGTTGCTTTTAGCAATTGCTTCTGCGTTTGGTGATCGTTGCTTGCCTTCCTTGCCAAAACTGTCTTTTCTAGACCATTTCCTTTCGCTCTTCGAGGCCACCCTCTTGCGAAAACCCACGTCTGATGAGTCCAAGACCTTAACAGTAATTGACCATACGTAAACGCCGCGACCAAAGACTTCAATTGGGCAAAGCAGAGTGTGAACCAATCAAAAATTCCACGCATCCATGAGCTATAATCTCCCAAAGCAAAAAATGCATGTTTCGCGTTCCCCAGCAAGCTATCATTGCCAGAACTCATTTATTCTTTCAACCTTTTTATGTATATGCTACGGCATTTTCTGAATGGTTCCCGGAACAAGTTCGCCTCGCTCAATTGCCCTTAAATTATCGTACAATTCAAATAAGCCGTCGGCGCGCAATGGCGAGCGATTTTCTTTTGCGACTTCAGAAATACACCAACGCCGCACCCGGCTCATCAGCGAGAACATTAAAAAACACGCGAATGAAAGAACTGTCCAACAGGTAAGCCCCTAACTGCGATATGAGCAAACGAAATGACATTCACTGCTGCAAAGCACCGTTTTAATCGGTGCAATGGAACAGCTATAGCTTATGTTCGCAAAAGTTAAAAGGAATGATGCAGCTGGCGCTGCAAGCCGAACTTCTAGAAAAAAAAAGTAAAAGGCGGTTCAGCATCGTCAAACTCGCGCTTTCGGTCGTAAGAGATCTATCACTGCAAAGCTAAATGGCCCAGTAGAAGACCGCAATTCATGCCGCTTACGCGATCCAAACTTCTCAGCTCAACTTATCAAGTGGGGTTCGCACAGTTGAGTGCGAACCACAGTTGTTGAATAAGCGCAGCTCTTTGAACGGTGGACCGTCAAGTGGGAATGCTTCATACCTTTCGTCGCCGAACGTTTCTGCAAGCCGCCCGCTCATCACTGCATGTTCTGGCACCAGAAGCAACTTGCTGCTTTATAATTGGCATCAATGTGATATGATCTGGACGAATGATGAGGAAACGTCGTACTGTACTCGTAAAAACTTAGCCATTCCATACCCATGTGCATCCTGTATGAGCCGCGCCACGTCTGGCATTGTGGTAATTTCGAAGTGCATCATCTAGTAGTCTTTCACAGCCATATTTCCGATAGCCCAGCACACTTGGAAACGAATTGCTGGTAGAAGGATTTGCGTTTGCGCCCGCAAAGGGGTGGACACTGTTCGAGAGAGTGTACCATGCTGATGAATTGTCTCATTTGTAAACTATTTTAATATCAGAGATCAGTTTTTTGCCTCGCTTGCTTCTGACTACCGAAGCAGTAATTTTGGAGCTTTTCATGCCAAATGGTAAGGAAAAAACTGCCAAACGGGCATTTAAAACTTCGTACTCCCCTTCATGAGCTTTCGTGGATTCAGCGACCGCTTGTACCCACAGCTGACTTTTTTGAGAAGCGCAACAACCAAGCGATTAGCCTAGAAGGCTTGTAGTGGATAATGAACTGCCCAACAGTGCAAAACAGTCGACGTAGTGCATGGGGAAAACAACGCGTGTGCACTGGGCGAAATCAGAGTTGCACGAGTGCACGTTTATGTTACTGATTGAGATGCATGCAATTTCTCGGCAATAACTGAACACCGAACCTCCCCCCTCTCCGTCACCAAGTTGGAAATACAAATGAAACAAAGTACGCGAGACTACAGCAGATGCAAAGTTGAAATGCTGCAAAATACAGTCTAAAACACCGAGTTCAGCCCAGTCTGCTCTTAGATACGACCGCAGCCGAAAGCGAGGCGTCTTAAGCCGTGGTCACATGGGGGTGTGCTGTCCACTGGGTCGAGGAGGCAGCCTCGTTCCGACCTATGCAGCCATAATTTAAATGCGGTCCTACCCCTATCGCGACAAGTAGCAGGTCTCTTTTTGGCTCCAACTGCCACAGGCGAGATTTCCAGATGGCATATGAAAAATTGCAAACACCCTAACGCACCCAGCAATCATAGAACAACGTTGAAACGCTACACCCTAACCTATAACATGCAACCATAAATGATGTGTCGCCTACCATCTACGAAGACGATTAATCGTCGCTGCCAATGCAAACTTTTCCTTTTCGTTGAATTCACATCACACAGACAACACGAGCACGCACGCACCTCCCAACATAAACCTGCAGCAAACTGCTTGCGATTCTTTTTGAAGCGCACGCATGCCAGCCGCTAACTCAAAACAAACGTCACGCGCGATGGGCGCGGCTTGGCGCATCGCCAGCTGTTATAAACAACTTTTTTGCGTTCACCTTGCAAATGCGGCTGAAAAACATCTCTGCAAAAACATCTCTGAGGGGAACAGTTTGCAGGATCGCCGGTGCTGCAGCGTTGGGTTAGGTGTTAATCGGAGTGTTTCCATTTGTGTGGATGGATCATGGCGATGATGGTAATGATGGTGTTGCACTGTATTTGATGATCTGTATATATGGCCCGTCCGAAAAATGCCTGAACCTCTTGCATGGCACGCCTTGATCAGGGCCGAAAAATCGCAAGACCGGGAGAATCGCAATTCTCTCTGCGGCATAATTCCTCCTCTCCATGGCCGTTCAATCAACTCGTTCGCCGGAACCAAGCTTTAAATGAACGAGAAATAAGCCACTACGATTTGTAGAGAATTCAACGGTAACTAAACAACACAGCAAACGCTTACTAATTTCGTTGTGAAAAACTGAGAAATGGGCTCTCCTTGACTATAACTTCCTGAATTGTGGAAGCATGGATAAATACTGCCCTCCGAATACAATGCTCCTCCGTGGTTCCCCAAAAATTCGAGCAAGTGTAGGCCCCCTTCCGGTTACACGACTCTCCGAATAGGTTGAAAAAACTAGGAGCTCAAGCGTATTGTCAGAATCCAGTGTTCCACCTTAGTTTCTACTGCAAGCGGCGGAACTACTTTCAAAATTCACCTGAGCGGTTGAAATAACTTCAATATTCTGAAATTCAAATGCAAAAACCATTAAAAAATTATACGCCTAAAAGTAGTTCATGAATCAAGCTTCTTCAACAGTGCCCTGCCTCACTTTTGCGACTGTGTGCAGATGCTTTAGCAGACGGGCTGATATTTCTATAGCTTTTGGATCGAAAAAGGATGCTTTAATATTTTAACCTGCTGGAAGCTAGATGAGAGTAAAATGCCTTATGCAAATGAGGCATTTTACTCTCATCTACGCTCCAACTCCGGGTGTGCAAAATTGTGACTATTGAACTTTCAGAGACGATTTGGGGTGACATTCGTGAAACAGACTAGACAAACAGCATATTTCTTCTACTTCTCTGTAAGAAGCATAATGGATACACCAAGGCTTCGGGCCAAGTAATCTCTCCCTCTCCTTGTTGCTAAATAAGATCGCGCACCCTTGCAGCGTTCATTCTTCGTAGCCTAAATTTCCTACAATTCCAACTGCACTGAAAGTAACTCTAAAGCGATGTTGATCTGCTGTCACTGAAGTTGGAGACCATAGTTAACGTTCACAAAGATATCTCAGTTAGTTATCTTCGAAAGGCATTTTTATGAATAACGAAGCTTCGTCGTTTGTTCAGTCATTAATCATCTCGTAACTGCGGCCATAAGTTGCTTTCGAATCAATTTGCTCATGACCGCCATAGGACATTGCCCACACGCACTACTAATCCCACTATGGTGGCAGAAACTGTTGCTCTAAAATACACCTAACTGTATGGGCTACTAAATTAGACAGATTCGAACGTATTTTTGGACATTCACGAATTTTTTGAGCGCTTGTTGTATCGCTTGAGCCTTAGAGGACAGTCCATTTAAGCTGTTATCAAACTTTTCCATCAATCCTTTACTGTTTCAAACAAAAATTGCCAAATTCTACATCATTGATGACAAGTAGCATCATGCCCAATTTAGAGTATTTGAACATCCACTAGCTGGCCTCAGGTAATTGGAGGCGAAAATATGCAGACGTTGGGAATACAGTAGATGTGCATATGTTTGGACCATAGTGGATGCAAGTTGCGAGATACTCATTTCCCTGAGTCGTGAAATTTAGAACAGAATCTGGTTTCAACCTGTAAGGTGACCTCAAAACCCTATCGATGTCAAAATGTAAAATCAGTGTTCCACATACGTTGAAAGGTATAAACAAACACGGTCAACCACCGTAAACTTCATAAGACTTGACGTACAAAACCGACAAGAAAAGGTTAGATGGAATGAATAAAGATGGCATTTCGAAGCACTTTAGTACTGAGATATTCACGCGTTAACAGCGATACCCGGTGTTCGATTACTCAACAGCGTTAGAACGCTCCTCCCCACAAGTCATCCACCCGCTAATGTTTCAGAATCTTTTCCTCATATTTCCCACCTTTCTGTCGCTATTTCTGCCCATATAGAAATACGGCACTGATTTTGCTTCCATACAGTTCAGTGCAACGAACATCGAGGACATAAAAACCATGACGGCCTGGCATCTGATTTCCATAGGAGAACATACGATGCAAAATGAGGCTTGGTTACAACACTAGTTCCGGCCCCATCAACCTCCTTACCAGTGTTACAAATGTGCACTGCATTCCGTTAGATTAGGGAGGAGGGGGCTACGCAACCAGACCACCACTTCTCTTAATTCCTGCCGTCGAAACAAAACAGAAATTTCGAAACAAACAAGCCTGCGTTTAAAAAGAGACGTCATTTAAAGTTGTAGAAATTAGCAACCAGTGCGGCTGCAAAAGCTGATAGTTTATGCGGCGAGATCATTTCCACACTGTGCCTTGCAAAGCCTCCTTCTCAGCCAGGCAACTTCAAAACATGCTTGCTGCCACTGTTCTCATTCAGTTTTGCCCTCAACAGTCTGAGTAAAAGTCAAAAAACCCTATCCAAATGGAAGAGTGATTTCAAGTTTCCATCTGATATTTATGTATAGATAGCGGCGACACTCGAAATAATGAATCCGAAAAGAATTGGCCTCCGACCTCTCTTTCCTAAATCGGCAATAATCGCAAAAATAAAAGGCTCCATAGGGAAAGGCAACAATGTTGCCCATTTTGTCATATTGCAAATAATGCCCAAAACGTCGTTGCCGTCTTGTTCGTTGTTGGATTAAATGGATTGTAATGATGCCATTCGAGACAAGTGAGCACTGAACAGAGGGGAAAGCACATTAGAAAAACTGACATGATGTGCACTTGGGGATCGCATCCCACCAGCTCAGTCGTTTGCTGAACATCCAAAAACGATCGTAAAAGTGAGACAGTGCAATTTCCTGCGAAGTGAACGGCTGTGCAAACCCCACAACCAAAAACTTGCTCTTGATCCGCTGCAAACAAGTAGCTGTACAAATAAAGTGACTTGCAAACTTTACAGCATGTTCAAACATCAATAACTTGAAGAAATGTTATCGATCGGAAACAGAAGCCAATTCCATCGCTCCGATCTCAATGGTCGGCGAAGTGAGGCTAGCGAAAGAACCAACCAGACATACATTTGCAAACATGTAATTCATGTCGCCACAACGCCTCCTTGCAAAAATCATCACTGCGCAGAAAAAGAGGGAAGCATTTTGCATATCTCACATAACGAAGAGTGAAAACGATCCGTACACCACAAGAACACTTCAGACCATTTATGTGGAATTGAGCAGTTCGGTAATTTCGGCTTCCCACTGATCGTCGCTCTTTTTGGCTTGTTCGTTGACCAACTCGTAGTCAGTCAGGTCATGAAGCAATTCCTCTTCCCACTCTTCCTCTTCATCTGAAATGTGCCTCTTTTATTGAAAAGACTTCAGCAGTTCTCTTCCGGTGAGTCAAACTTCGCATTTTTGTGGCAGAAAGTTTGTACGATGAATATGCATAATTAAAAAAAAACGACTATTCAGTCTACGAACAACTGTCTACCCTACAGCTTCGAAATCTCATAATTGCAACATTTACAACAAAAAACATCAACGAAAAAAATCGGTTCCAAAGTCCATAAAACAGTGAATAATCGTTCAGAAAGGGAAATGCCTATATGCGTTCTGGCATTCAAGAATACCACGATATTAAGATCGGCAACGAATAATATCATCGACGAACGATGGTCAACTGATGAGCAAACGCACTAAGTTGGATTATGTTCCTAATGGAATATTCGTATGCGACACCCTTCTGAGGGAAATACGGTTGTGCCAACTGTCTAGCATTCCAACCGCTGAGTAATATCGCTCATGAACAACATCGCTGCAGTGTTCCAAGTCTCGAGCATTTGCTCAATCCACTAAAATTCTTAACAACTGACTACGAAAGTAAAATACCACAATATTCACCCTACAATCTCCTCACCTAGACGGACTAAAACCTTTTTTCTTCACGAGAATGATTGTATCCAATAGAGATCAAATATATGTACTGCCACTGGTTACTACCAATGTTGCGACAGATCAGCATTAACACTCATAGCCAACAGACAGAGGCCGTCATCCACTTTTATTGCATGCAATCCGCATCAGCAAAAGCTGTCAAACTGCTATTCCACACTTTCAATTTGTCGCTAAGCGTTACATTTTTTGATTTCCATTGTGAAAGGATGGTCTGACAAGGTCACTAATGGCGAGAGTTCAACAAGACCTGCTCTCGCTGCAAATTGAGTCGACGAACGTATCAAATTAACCGGTAACAGCAGCTGTAATCCAAATCCTATTGAAAAATGAAACAGGATTTTAGAGGCGAGGGGCTCAGAATTTCGTAACTTGTTCACGATAGCTGAGTTAACCTAGAAGGCGAGAGACGATTCCCAAACGGAATATCAATTGACATTGGGCTATCTTCTCCGAGACCATGGAAATGAAGAGATTTTTCAAGAACGGCGCTGAATCTGTGAAATTACACCTGTGAAAATCTGATAGGAAAAAAATCATGCAATCAGAATTTTAAAAACATGTGACTTGTACAGCGACAGTAACGAAAAGCAAATAAACCTAATGACGTCAACCCTTCAGCAGTGACTTCTACGTTTCAAAACTAACTTCGTTGTTTATTCGTGAGGAAGGAGCCTCTCACTTTCTCGAGGCTTTTCTCGATATTGTTCTCTTGCGAGCCCTCATCATGTTCCCCGTCTTTTGATTTGTCTTCCACCAGTTTGTCACTGGTAGGAACGACATTTTTTACACCTGCACCGATCGACTGAGCACGTGACTCGCTTGAACAAGACGGTTGCCCGCTAGGCAAATTCACTTCCCCCAAAATCGACTGTCGTATAAGCGAAATACGATAGAAATAGTTTCTCCAAAAGCGCTCCTCAGTAAGTCTGAAAACTGTTTTCTTCCAGTGATGCTTTTCACGACCAAACTAATACCATAAAAGTATTTGCAGCGACCTTTGAAAAGTGTAAAAAGGCGATAGGATCACACCATCAAGCAGCAAGATAGCATTTTAAGAGATCAAACGATTAGATGGAAAAACAAATTGGTTCGTTACGCATCCGTCGAGACGCACCCCCTTTCATATACAGCACCGGAAATGACCATTCTCTCCTACTCGGTACGAATAGCGCAGCGCCAATTGATTACTCAAGAAAAAAAAAACACTTCTACAAATAGTATAAGAATATTCAAGCAGAAACGCGTTCCCTCTCCTCTTTGTGCCAGTGGCACTTCTGGAAGTGTCACCATATTCTCTGCTGTCTTCACAGTAAATTTACATCTATCGCACAGTTGAGTTTCTCCCTTCAAACGAATAACAGATGCCTCTTTAAAACAGAAACAGCAGACCTGTTTTTTCGGTCATTCCTTCCCCACCATGCAGTTCTCCACCTGAATAAGCAAATCTGCACATCACTAAAGCGCTGCAGTTGTTACACGGCATCGCCATTTCAGTGAGCACAAATACTCGATTTGCGGTTATAAAACATTCTTCCCTCACCGTTTACAAATAGTTCCTATAAACGACGAGGTGCCAAAAGGTCGCTCTCTGGAAAGGATCAATACAGCAATGAAAACGGAACATCCAACGTGGTCATCTTCTACGTGTCGCTGTTCCTTTGACTGGAATCGCCAATTCGTTATGAAACTATGGTAAATGTTTCCCGGTTTGAGCACTAGTCAAGGCCAACCAACTACAATTACTGCTGGAGTTGCTAGAGAAATTTCAAAACTGTAGTGGCTCAATATCATAACGTTGCAGCGGAATCCTCCCAGAAAAACTCAGCGAGGTTTCAGCGTTCACAAGTGGAAACTTTGGTTTGAAAGAAATGTTGAGAAGATAAGAGGCAGCCAGTTCCTGCAGAAATGTTGTTATTTCGGCGCACAAGCAAAGAATTCTACAACGTTTCCTAACGCTTCGGCAGTAAAAAATTGAAGAAATGTAAGGACGACTTTCGATTTTTTTGACATAAAACGTACTGCTTAGGCACAAGCTGGTAGCGAATCTTTCGAAGGTTCGGATCCTCATCAAGCATCGCCATCGCAGCTACCTGGGCATCCTCGAAGTTGAAACTAGTTTCACTCGGAGGATCGCGCGTGAAATTTCGACTGTCCTGAAAAGCAGCACCGTTTCGATTTCGATAAAAATTCACGCAATAAACAACCAAATGCGATATTAGCCAAAAAGCTAAATGAATAAACAGGACGGAAAGAGATTTTGCTGAAGCATAACACTGCACAATTTAAATCACAAATTGATGCTGGCTTATTGAATCTTGTGCAATCGCTGTTCAAATTTCACAGCGTTTGAAGCGAAAAGTGGAACGCCGATACTTTAGCGCTGACTTTCTGAACTCAATGGGGACAGTTGGAAGACTTTCAGGTCGAAAAAAATATATCAAAAACAAAAAAAAAACGGTTGAATAAACATTCAGTCAGCACAAGTTGAGGACATGTTCTTAAATCACCGCACGAACCATCCCCCTTCTCCAACGCTGCAGTTTTCCATTGGGTAATTTTGTGAGTAGTCAAAACATCGAAACAACTTCCAACAGAACACTATAACAATCCCATTTGTGATACCTGGCCGAAAAAGCAATGACGCAAAAACTGGCAAGATTTTTTCTGAAATAAAGCGATATTTCGCAAATCCTCGAATTCAGCCGCCTCAGAACGCTGGAATTCGTAACATCCACTTTCAGAACACAATACTGTCCTTTTTTTTTTTAGAAATGGCTTTTCGTATAAACACTCTGAATTTAAACCTTTTTTAAATATCAGCCCAATCAGCCTCCTCTTAAATTCATTGCTAACCTCCAACTAAGTCTCCAACGACGCCAAAGGAGCCCATAATCAGAAGAAAGAGCCCCAGGATATATGGCACACTCCAATAAAAAGCGCTATTTTTAATTCCGATAGGAAACAGCTGACAAATTTTATCTGCTGGCTTGCCGAAGATTGTTTTCTTCTTTGGATGATTATGCAAAGAAGGAATACGCGAACACAGACCGGCTGCACCAAAAATATGAACAATAAAAAACGTCCTGATTAAAGAAATACAGTTGACAACCTCACGATGCTAAGGTAGTATAAACATCTAGTGTTCAATGCTAAGTTGATCGGGGGAGATGTTAGTTCACGTCAGTAGCCTGTGTGCATCATGCAAATTTACATTAATATCGACATTCAAAACCTGAGTTGCACTGCTCGATGAAGTCTCAACCCATGCTGCCCAACCCAAACCACTACAGAAAGTGAATACTGGTCAAAGGTGAGGAGAGGAGAGTTGGACAGTCAAAGACTAACGTGGCTCTGTAATTTTGGTTAACTCCACTTTTGTGATGGCCATTGCAGACGACCACGGACAGTGAATTATTAAGTCACCAAGTGGGAGTAAACCACTGCTTCTAGCCACGCTGATTGCTCTCCTGAGCAAAATACTGGCACCTGCAGAGTCGAAGACCAACAGTGTGCATCTTGCACTTGATTCCCTTTGCCCTTTTCCCCCCGCCCTAATGGGATCACAGACATACTCTGCCAAAAAAAGCAAAATGCTTGTTATCACTCACGTTCCACCCATCAACAGCACAAAGTTGCTGCAGCTCTAAAACGGCACTAAGGAAGTAAAGTAGGAGGAGGCTATTGGAACAGCAAATTCACTAGTTTTCTGGTAAATTCCTCAGCTTTTCGCTTTCGCATTCACTCTCACAAATCTTTTCTTTTCAACCTTTACTTTGTGCTGCCCAAAATTAAAGTAGGTTACCTATTTCTCGTGACAGGCACTTATGTACCTCTTGTGCGCTTCACATAAACCAATGACAGATGATTCAGCAAGGGATAAATCCCACAATCAACCATCAAACACAAGTAGTGGAAACTAGTCGAGATAACGGTGAATTACGAGACACCGTTTGCCCAGTATTGGTGTCACATTTTTCGTTCATGTAGTACTCCTCTCGACTTCAGTCAAGAGGGATGTTTTACAGATCCTTCAACGACCGCTACTGTGACCTAGTGCAGTTTTGCTTGCTTCTGCATGGGACAGTCAATTTTTTGGGTAATGTCACTTTCCGATCTCTTGGCTGACAGGTAACACTTACGCGCCCCGAAAGGTGACACTGGTATACCCTCAACTAGATTTTCTGTACCACCCCAATTGATACGGCTGCAAATGAATTGACATGCTCGTATTTACACAATTTCTATATTTTCCAGACATTAGCCGCAGTTCCTGTTCCTGCTGTTTCACTGAAAAACTCGTCGCAGAAAAGCACTCAGCCACCGCATCATGCTGCAAGTAAAGGCATAACGTGCTCAGATTATATGACAGTCTGCAGCAACATCTCCAAACGTTACAAGTTGAACAAGACCCCGAATATATTTCTCTTTATCATCAATCATTCATCTTCGCACTTAAGAATCACCACAAGCTATCACTCCGAACTGATAAAACGTGGGCGTTTGCACTATGTCCGTCTACCACTTTCGCTTTAAGAGATGCCAGATTCGAAAACAGCCCTCACCTCATGAAGTTGCACTACTTCGTGAGAAGGCAGCAGGATGTAGCTTATAGCTCACCTCACGTTGTAGTTTCCTATTGTAAAAGCAGTGCATACTATTTGCCACAGATTGCATGCAACTTTTATATAAAACCAACCAGAAAAGAAAAAAATCTCAAGCGCAGCAGCCAAATAACCTCTAGTACAAAAATTACAAGCGCTTATAAACAATTATTAGCACTGCCCAAATGCAAGCGTTAAACATATGAAAGCAGTTCGCTGCTAACTACCTTGGTCACCAACAGCAAGAAGAACGAATATAAACCTAACCAACGACAAGCCAAGCATCTGTTTACGGGCGACCGATTGGTCTGGAAGATTATCCCACGGAAGAGATGTGCATGAATTTCCTCCTTTCTTGAGTTGCGCACAGAACTCGGACTGCTCATCATCAAAGGTCCCCAATATTGTCTGAAACAGGCGACTGCTCAAACATGTACACTACTAACGAACGACAGACAAGTGCTGTCCACATCGCCAATAGATGTGTTTCTGTTCCCTTCACAATGCAGCAAATAAAGACAAGTATCAGAAAAGCGTTTAGTAGCCTGAAATAACGTTGCACTGTTTTATAGAAATTCCACATACCTGTAACCTTCAGCTGCAGAATAACTTAACATTTTCGGTCGCAAGTGAATGTTTCATCCGCATAAGCGTACTGAACGCGCTGACGAGACTTAAGTAACAAAAACCGACCTACGAATCGGCCACAGTGACCAAGCGATAACGCTCCTATCCGTGAATGGCGTGGGTTCGGTGCTCATCAAAATAATGAATAATAGCTGTCACCTAAGGAAACGGGAGGGTAGAATTTGGCCTCGAAACAAAAGGCATTAATGCGGAAAAGATAGCCATGAACGTCTGTCCACCGCTGACATAAATATTTCAAGATAAGAAAATGAGCGAAATATCCGGATACTCGTGGAGAACTAGTGAAAAAATGCAGAATAACAAAGGAGGTTTTGCAATTTCCGAAGAACGAAGCGCCTCAATTCAGAGGGGGGGGGGGAAGGGGGAGGGGAGGGATGGAAGGGCGAAGGTAGGTGCGTTCACCCACCACTCCCTCGTGATATGAGCAGTACAGAGAAGGCAGGTGCCTGATACCACCATCCTCTTCCTCACTTCAAATGAAAAATCAGGCTAGGCTCCTCTTCGCCTAACAAAGGCTTCTCGAAAACGCATAAACAATGGNCAACAAAGGCTTCTTCTCGAAAACGCATAAACAATGGTATGTCCATCGTGTTGATCGAGAAAAGGAGATCAGGTCATTCTAAAAAAGGCCCAAAATGGGATGAATTAAATTCTGAGACGTTAAACATTCGCCTAACTTATGCATGTTTTACGATCGCGATCCTAAATACCAAACGAATCTGCCATCGTAACTTAATTCAGACCGGTCCACTTATAACGACATTCCACCACTGCGTATTAAGGTTGTCCCAACTTAGTCACGAAAAGACGCATTCAACGAAGATCTGTATTTGCGTTATTTACGAGAGATACTAAAAGCAGCGTGCTGTAGCCGTTCAGGAAAACGGAAACCTCTTGTACGGATACAAAATGAGATGAATGAAACTTTCGACGGGATCTCTCCCATGGGAAAACATCCTCGTAAAATTCTCCGACAAGCGCTACCCGAAATCAATTTCATGCAGCCTCTCCAATGACCCGAAACACTGCGAATTACCTCCGAAGAATGTAGTTTTCGAAGACTTCTAAAAAGAATCTGAGGGAATCTTTGCAGTAAACATAGATGAAAACGAAGCCAGAAAAACAGAACAAAAATTTCCTTTCATTCAACAACGGACACAGACTTTCTTTGCAACAGCAGCAGCTCACCTTTTCGGCAACAACAGTGCGTAGTGTCTTCGCAGTCTCCTCGGCTGTTTCTGTGGCCACAGCCGTTGCTTGTTTTGCAAATGAGAAGAGGGATCCTGCAAGCGCAAACGACGCTCCACATTTCTTCAGGCATAGTAGTATAAACTAGCTCCCCTCTATGTGCTTCTAGTCAAAACACTGCTTCTAGTCAGATCGCAACTCTTATTATTAGTGATGCTTCGTTATAATACAGTACTTATACTTCACCCTCAAAAATGGTGTACCACTGTACCATCTCTACCATGGTACAGTGGTTCTACCATCTCTCCAAATACTTATTGTGCTATACCTATAATGTAGTTGCGGTCTGAAATTGGGCACGATGTTGTACCAGGTATTTTGGCCCCAAAGGTACAATACTAATACTGTACTTTTTGTAGCTTAGGTTTTTCTTGATATATGTGTACAGTAGGGCAGGAGTCAGAACAAATAATGGCCGTCAGAATAGTGTGATCACTGATTGGAAGGATTCAAAAAAATCACCGAAACAAGGTCCAAAACTAAATCGGTATTTTCTTCATCAAAAACGAAATGGACGAAAATTTCGATGCGCTGAGGTCGCTAAGGCAGATTGTTCACACTCATTTCATGCCCGTCGAAACCCAGGAAACTTTTTGCCGTTTCTTTTGATCAACTAGACAGCCACCACCCACTTCCACATATAGAAGACTCGCAAATAATAAGGAGGCTGGTTTCCGAAAGCATATAAGAGGATAAAGAAAGACAGCTATATGTCAGAGGTCGAAATCAAAAACAGTTGAGACATCGATGTTTTCTGGACCTTAATGGATCATACTGGTATGAAGTATGAGAGTTCGAAGACGCACCACAAAACAGTGAAATTGGAAAAAGGACCGGAAGAGAAACGAGAAATTCCTTTCACAAAATACCAACCGCCAAGCAAATGAGTGTACGAATCATGTTGCCCTGAAGGCATAGGAGGTGAATTCCCTTCCATCTCCGTCAAATGCTTTGTGCGCATGAGTCCGTTTGCATTTCTGTCGATTCTCAAAAGTGATCTATAAGCTAGCAACCACTACTAAACCGTTCAAATTAAATTCAATCCGGGT
>JAARMF010002822.1:7412-21647 GCA_022844705.1 Toxascaris leonina
GGGGGGGGGGGGTGAGAAATGGAAAGATGAAAGTGACTGAAGGGTCATAGCTGACGAAATGGGCATCTATTGGGAGAGCATCATATTTGCTTGACTTGGAATATCCATGAAAGGTAGGGTAATTGACAACTGCATAACAAGGAAATGGCTTATGCCGTTGACCTTTTCAAGATGTTAGCGAGTAATTTTGCTTCCCATCTTCTTCATCTACCTCCCTACTCCCCCCCCNCCCCCCCCCTCTCCTCCCCCCCTCTCCCCATCCAGAACTGTCTACACTCGATGTTTAGTTGGACTGGTTTTGAATAGATTGGGGCAATTAACAATCGCTTAGGTAAGATGCTTTAACACAACATTTTTGTAGAAATATTTCCCTCACATATGAAGTGCTGTCATCAGTGGAGCGTTGGGTGACGATCTGATAGAACTTGAGCGATCGGGTCCTTTAAATAGGCAACCCTCTTGACGATGTAGTTTTGATCATCGACGATTGGTCACAATACATCTTTAATCGGCAAAGTTGCAATTTTTTTGAATATTTATACAACATTTGTTTAAATTCGTCATCGTCGCTCAGCAATACCTCAAGACTTTCTACGCGGAATCGCAACGATGTTTATAGCAGTTTTCCCTATTAAACATTAAAATTTACGAGGCGTATCACAACTATTACATAAAGAGATAGATGTGATGTCTTAGAAGATTGGCGCATTTGTCGGATGGCGACTTTTTTTTATATGACTCGATGGCTGTTATTAGTGATATTTTTTGTAGTGTTCATCATTTCGTGCGTTGGTGATGGCGACTAGCTTGGAGAATTTAAAGGCACGTTTCGAGCAAGAATTAGCAAAATTTCAAAGACTTGAGAAAGGTTGTATTTTTGTTTTGATTTTTCCTTTCTGTCGTTCTGTCTTAAGGTGTGGAAAAAGAAATGTCTCAGCATAAGGAAATGGGTGTATCATCTAATAATGAAGTGTGCACCTCAGCATATTATAGAGGTAGTGTGGATCTTCCTTGAAGGATAGTTCTATTTATTTATTTATTTATTCATTGATTATTCGGCGAAGTGGTGCAGCAAATATTCGTATGAGATTTGTTGATCATAGTGGCGATAATTGAATACGTTGAGCGCAAATATTCAAGTATTTATCGCATTGATTTTTTATTTTTATTTTTATTTATTTATTTAATCAATCAATTTATTTTTTTGACCGAACGGTCGTGAAATCAGACTGAAAAGTTGCCTATAATAGGGAAGATAGGGAAGGCGAGTACGGAAATAATTTT
Organism: Toxascaris leonina; assembly: GCA_022844705.1. Lineage (NCBI taxonomy): Eukaryota > Metazoa > Nematoda > Chromadorea > Rhabditida > Ascarididae > Toxascaris > Toxascaris leonina. The sequence goes on from JAARMF010002822.1 coordinate 8,697, forward strand.
GGTCGAAGAGGTACGGGAAATCGTTTGGTCAAAATTGGCGCTGTGAAGGTAGAAGCGTCTCTTGCTTTGCCTTACCCGTCGAATCTAGGCAGCACTAGGTAGTAAATTGTCAAGAAAGAAGGGCAGAGAATTCGAGAGGGTGGCCAATCGGTTTGGATTGGATGTAACTGATATCGGTCTGGATTCGCCGCTGGGGTTTTGGAGAGATTTTTCAGTTGAATATTGTCAAAAGTGCGGAAAGCTTTTTAGTGGTGCGGAGGAATATAAGTATGGCATTGCGCTCGAAAGGAGGACTGTATTTGAACTTTAATTTGGACGTGAACTTGAACTTGAACTTGAACCTGAGGTGTGGGAAATTGAACTTGACAATAGGGGATCGCATTTCGTAGGCATGAAATTTAGCTATGGAATCGAGGTTCAGAAGGGGCATTTTTCATTTTGATGATATTCTGTCACTGCACAATTTGAGACTTCTGAACATTTGAATGTTTTCTGCCTCATATTTGCGTCTTTCAACAATGGTATCATAGGGTGATGTTACTTAAAATGTGGCAGTCTCACTCCTCAGAGTTTTTTTCTGTCGAATAAACATTGATGCCGGAGGGGATTAAAGACTCCGGATTGGGTCTTTAATATTGAGATGAATAGAGCGAAAGGATTTTTTATACGAAAGTTGGGCTGTAATGAATTATTTTGCAGATAGAGAGAGGAATATGGTGAATCGGCAGCAATTGGAAGGGCAATTGACCGAAAACAGTCTTGTGAAAACGGTGATTTTTGAGTTGTTGCTTGACATTGATGGCGAATAGACAGAAGGACTTTATCGTAAAAGAATTTTATTTATATTTTATTAAAAGAGTTCTTTTTATTTATTTATAATTTTATAGACGATAATCTGATGCAAAAGTTAAGAGAATGCGGTTTGGGGAAGGAGAGAAGAAAGGAATAGACGATGGAGTTCCCGGGGCGAGGGAATGAGTTCGCTACTGCAAAAATAGCAGCGATATATATTACAGAGATCATCGGAGGCATTCGACGATTGCTGCATTTCGCTTCTTTAACAGATATGATTAGGAAGATAATGGGACGATAGGGGAGATGCAAAAATCCCATCGAATTCGAAAGGATAGGAGAGGAAGGCAAGGAGGAAGGCCTAATATATTGGTGTTAAATAATTCATCCACAGTTATTTCAAGAAAGTATCGAATGATTTAACTCGCGCCTATGCGAGTGAAAATTTAGTGCTTTTGGGCTAAATAAATGCGCCTTTAAGTCTTTTATCTTGGACAGGAGGGGAAGGGGAGAGGGGAGGAGGGGGGGGGGGGGTGAGGAAAAGTTGGGCCTTTCTATTTTGAACTTGTGAAGAACGATATGATGGGTTGGGTAAGTTCTAAGAGATTGTTTTTTAAGGAATTGGATTTGCTCGAAGATGATGCTACTGTGTATAAACTTATTGGGCCAGTACTTGTGAAGCAAGATCTTACGGAAGCGCGACAAAATGTAGACAAACGTATTGACTATATCAATACGGAGATGTGAGTTGTTTTATTTAATGCTTGGTGAAGTCATAGACGCTGTCAACAATCTGCTGGAATTTAAGGGTCTCTGAGAGAGAGAGAGAGGAGAGGGAAAATGAGCGAACGTCTTAAGCTTTTTCTGAATAGAGGAACGAATCCATCAGAGAATAGGTTAAAGGTTATATCGCCGTTTAAGAATCCCTTTGGCTTTAAGCGCAAGTTTATTTTCTTGCTCTTACTTTACTGATACTCTTATTAGTTCAGTCTTAGGGGGCGACATCCCCCCCCCCCCCCCCTTCCTAAGAATGTTATGAGAGTTGGTCTTCATATCCAGCATGTTTGTTGTTTGGTGCTTTTATTTTTCAATGAATGAAAAGTTTCAGAAAGCGTTTGGAAGAGACAATGGCGGATGCGGTGACGAAGCAGGAGGAGCAGAAGGAATTGCTTATCAAGATGCAGAATAGCATCAAAGAAATGATGTCGAGCGCTCATTAGTGATCATTATTTCTTTGTCCACTATTCCACTACTTGTTACGAGAGAATAGGGAGTTTGTTGTGAGTGTGAAAGAATGGTCACATGGGAAAGAGATAGTGAGGTAGAATGGTGATAGATTTCGAGAGGACTTTCTTTGCAGGCGGGCTGCCGGTATAAGCTTTTAAAGCTTTCCTTATAGAGAAAGTTGGGTAAACGGCAATGGTGGTATACGAGAGTATTTTAGCATAGATTGGATCGCAGGATGAGACCGTCTAAGTTCTTCGAGTGATTTTGCAAGAGTAATCGGAACGGGATTCATTGTTATGGCCTTTCAAAAGATTCGCTAGTTTCTTGTACCATTTTCTTTTGTTCGGCATATTTATGGCATAATTGTTGTTGTGCATATAATGTTGAGTATAGTAAATCATTGCGGCTATGAGATATGCAGATTCAAAAATCTTTTTAAATAAGTCATTGCAAAAATTGTTTTACGAATTCTTTTTGAGCTTTTTCGATTAGCTTTAGATCTGTTATCACTTGGGATGGACACTCTGTTATCACTGTTATCACTATGCATGTTGCTTCAGAAGGGGATAATTTTTCGATTTCCGATCGCCTCTATTAGATATTCTGATAGTTTTTTTTGTTTGATATTTTTGGAAGTTGTATATAGCTGACATTTTATAAGAGGATGGGCATTTATTGATGTTGATTTTGTGTATATTGTGGCCATTGTTGGAGATCTATTGATCATTTGCAAGTCGATTATAAATAAATATAAGGTAAAAAGTTACAGATTGCTTTTATTTTCTTAGTGATTAAGCACTGATAAAAATGTTCGATCTATTCGGAGCATATTATTATCGGAAAATTATTTAGTAGATGAGGCCGGATGCTAATAGAATAAAGAGCAGCTAAAAACGCATCTTTGTGGTTTCTCTCCCTCTCTTTCTCTCTCTCCTCCCCGTCTCCCCCCCTCCCCCTCTCTCCACCACCCCACTCTTCCCATCACTTCCCTCCTTCCGATCTTTCATTCATCATCTCTTGGTTGATTGAGGGTGTCTTCGTGAGGAAGATGCCTTAACTGTATAGCACTGATCATGAATAGGTATTGCCTCTGATGCGACAGATAAATTCTCTAAGGCCCACACATCGCTAGATCTGACACCGAAGACCAGAAGCGCCGTTAGCTGGAGGTCATTGCTGATCTCTGCTCTATATCAGGCGCTGGAAGAAGGAGGTGGACGAATTTTGAAAAGGACCTGTTAAGGACATTTATATGACTGCTGTATTTTGTTGCATTGTCGACGGCTCTTTTTGTTTATTTATTTATTTATTTATTTATTTATTTATTTATTTATTTATTTATTCATTTATTTATTTACTTATTTTGAAGTTGTTGTAAGCCTCATTGAAAATGAGTGCCTCATAGAAGTTTGTAATGTCAGAGGGCATAAGAGGCATGTCATTGCATTGCTTTCCTCAACGTTACTCACTGACGGAGAGTCAGCGATACTATGCTAAGTCAGCTGAATCTGATAGAATGGCAGTGGGATTTATCGTGCAGCTGATTTGAAACCAAGAGAAGCTTTAGCATTTCTTTGAAGAAAAATGTGATTAGCTGATAGTAGTAAGAAGGCCTTGTGTGGCAAAGGGCCTCTCCAGAAAATGTTACTGCAGTTGAGTAACTGAAGTTCCTTAGAGGGTGTGAGGTGAAGCTAGATCAAGGTGCGCCAAGTACGATAACCTCGAGCATCATGTGGCTCAAGCTTTGAATCACATCTTCGAAACACATGAGCAGGGTTATGCTACAGCTCCACACCACCATACTAGTTCAGCCATGATCCATTACGTAGTGAGATCCACCTCACCATTGAGCACATCCAGATACCCATATGTTATATTCTCGACATTAAATAATGAGCATGAACACTGACCTATCATCTAATTCGAGAAAGGACCCGAGCTTACCTTCACGACACATCACATCAGTCACGGAATATCTATTCAGCTGTCATTGCTCTTTCCAAATATTCCATCCAATTTCAAACTAAAAAAAAAAGAAAAAACACGATCGGCGGACTCTAGAGACGTTCTGCGATCACCGATTTATAGCTGCCAATATAATGCTGAAATATTTTTGATTAAAGGTGATTATTTATTTATTTGTTTATTTATTCATTTTTTGAGTCGTATCAACAACTAAAAATATTCGATATCCGACCAGAGAAACCCAACTTCCGGTACCCACCGAACACTCAAACAACATCAACACATTGGAACGGAATAAGCAAAATGATCATCCATCACTTTGGTCACCGTCGATTCCGAATCGGAAAATTACGTTCACACCAACAACATTCTCGTTGGAAATGACCTTTCAACTCTTGACAACTCCATTCTTGAGGGCATTGTTTCTTATAACCGATCCGGGAATCATCGCTTTCATGCCCGCAAGCTATAGGGGTCATTCAGGAGAACGTTTACAACTAGTTTTTGGACAATAACTGAATCACCTTTGATATATGATTCACTTAAATGAGAGAATGAAAAGCGCCATCTCGCAATGATTTCATATGTTTTCGCCATGGATCACCAAAAAGGTTGTGACCACAAGGCGTTCCAGAAATCTGCTCAAAACAGCAGCTATGTGTGATTGTCAACTGCATCGATACGGGAATCGATGAATCGATGAATCACTTTGTATAGTAAAAGAATACTAAACAAAATCACGATATAAAAGCTCAATAACGATCATTCCTTCTTTTATCTTCAAATCAAATCAATTCCCGGATTTGAACTCATTTATTGCCTTCGATATTTTCTTCACTTCAACACTCGTCTTTTAATACGAAAACCGATAAGCTTTCGCATTACCACTCAATAAGCCTTTGCATACTTCTAGACACTTATAATAACAAGAGCGTGTATCCATGAGGAAAGATGCAAACACCACCATGGAATGAAACTGGCAGAAACTTACGTGGTATTAAACAACCTAATAAATCATAGTTGATTTCGTGCTATGCCGATCTCTCATCTCAAAGGATCAGGCTCATTAAATGCCTACAATATCTCGACAATCATCTGATGTCGAAACGCGCAGATGTTTTTATCACTCATCGTTCGGCAAGTTCAGCCGCAAGGAGCAACGTCGTATCGCCTATCACCTATTAAAAACGTTTTAGGCGATAACGACGATGAGAGATACTCTCCGCTTATAACGAAGATGCACCATGATAAGTCGATGAAGCATTATTCAGTTGTTGAAAGTTGTCAATATTAAATGGGCATTTTCTAAACGAAAATTAGCGTTGTTTTTCCGTTTGGGGTTTGTTTCTTCTCACTTTCGGAGGTCGAGTCATCAGTCCCGAAAGGGATGTGTCCATTACATCTAAGAGATTATATCATAACTCTAGAAGACAATCAGTAATGGTGAAATCTAATGTGGTTCTTCAGATCGGACCAAAACGATCGCATCAATGCTTGATCAGATAGGCGCAGAAATAAAGAAATAAACTCAGCGAGCCATAACACCTCTCCAAAGAGCGATGGGCTTTCCATGGATAAAGAGCGATTATTCAAAGGAAAACAAAGCATTCGGAATGCAAGCCTTAAAGAAGAAGCGCAAAGCAGAAAACCAAAACAGAAAATTTTCGTAGCAAATTTGCTAGAAGCTTGACTTCAACTGGCGTGATTGCATTGAATACAGCATCCAACGACAACCTATGCAAGCATAGTCGATAGCTGCCGGAAATAGATCGAAAGAGAGCACACCATTGGGTACAACCAATGAAAAAGTCCACGTTTTGTGCTACGAGTCATGCGAGATTGTCACCAGCCATATTATTCCGGCAAGTCATATCACCATCACAACCATGAATAAAAAATATGGCCACTATCACTTAACCAATACGGCTGGAAACCATCGTGAATAAGCCGTGTCCACGATATAAAACTTCATTTTACAATAGATGCTCAATTAGAGAGCAGTGAGAAAGTGGACGACCAAATTTTGCTCAGTGATATCGAGTAAATCTAAATCCATTCAACGATCGCTCTCAATCGAACGAGCTTCGCGAGTTCCACCAATTTTCCTGACTGAAGTATCAAAGAAATATCCGCCGACTGAAGACGAAGGAAAGGATCTTCTATGCATTACACATTTCGACTGAAGGATCGAAGAAATTTTAATCTTTTTAAGAATTTTAATCCCAGTCGAAGAAATTTTAATCAAATTTTAAGAAATAATCTTCAACTAATCGAAGAGTTGAAGACTTCAGCTTCCAAACCGCTGCTATTGCTAGCTTATTTCGATTGATTGCTAGCTTAATCAATGAAGAGTTAGCCTCTTGCAATAACAATGCACTGTTTAATCAACCGCAAAAAAAAAAAAAGAAACGCTATGAAATTTCGGAGAAAGGCAAATATGAAGTGATTCATGCTGAATTTTGTAGCTAATATCTTCATAGCTGCTGCCGACTCAAGCGAAATTATTCACGAAGTCATCCTCGGTTGATAGCTGCTATCTACTAGATGCGCACATCTCTTCCGCTATCGACACATGCCTAATCATTTCAACAGAATAGCTGCATCCAGCTATTCTTCTCTATGATTTTTCAATGTTTTTTTTTCCTATTTTGATAAAGTCTTCCCATCTGCAGAGTGATCTTCCCCTGGGTCATTTACGATCTCTTGGATACCAGTGCAATATCTTGGTGCCCCACTCATACGTGCACCATGACCCGCCCAACGTAGCTTATTTGCCCATTATTTAACACCGTCTCTTCTAGTCGAAGCGATATTCCGAGCATTGATTCACCTCTCCATTGCTCTTCGACTTATTTGCAATCGCCTCTCTTTTGCAACCGTTAACGCCTATGTTGCATCGCCGTATGTCATTTCTCTTAACACTGTAAATAACTTTACCTTTGCTTCTCTCATGAGTCTCGATTTTAAGCTATCGAATATTTCTATGAATTCACCCCAATCAGAGCTTTCTGTCTTCTCGAGAACCCTCCCCCCCNGACTACCTGTCCCAAGCAGACGTAGCTTTCCACTTCTTCGCTCAGTTGTTCGCCAAGACCTATTCCATCGCAAGGCAAGTCTTTTGCTTTCTAAAACTTGGTGTTAATCTTGTTGACCTTCAGACCTATTTTTTCCGCCTTCCCTGTCCAATTCCGTCAGTATCTTCTGCAGCTTTTCCTTTGTTCTGCAGCTATACGGACACTGTCATCGATGAACCTCAGGTTATATAATTTCTCGCCATCGATTGTAACAGCCTCTGCTTAGTCGAATTTTCTCGTCACCATTTTGAGACAAACAGAGGAATAAGCTTTTGAGATGTTCTATCTTCTTATATGACCCCTTTGCGGATTTATTAAATCTGCAAATAATTATTAAAGGTGATACAAATGAAAGTATCTTTAGCACAAGTTGAAGTAACTTGATACAACCCCAATGGATTCGTCGCTCTTTCAGCACTCCAAAGGCTGTGCTGACCTCCATACTATAAGAATGCCTTTTTGAAGTCCGCAAAGGCGCTAATTACTACAAGTGGGAATTTGTATTCACGGCTTTGTGTCGAGCAGCTCAATTAAAGTGAACTTATAATCGCTCGTGTTGTATTCTCTGCGGGAAAATCGTCCTACTCGTGTCGTTATTCCTTATCAATCTTAGCGATCAGGCGATTAATGATGATATTCTCGAACAGCTTATAAAGATTTGACAAAAGAGGTACTGGTCTAAAATTCTTAAGACTCTTTATCGCTTTTATTGCGCAGTAGGATGGCGTATGATTTTCGCCAAGTATAAGAGATATAATCGATCTCGATATATTTTCTAAAATCGCTCCACTAAGGGCTTCCGGAGACAAATGCATGCCTACCTTCAACATCTCCGTTGAGATTTTTGCCATACCGGAAGTTTTGCTGTTGTCCATTTTGGATAGAGCATGGCGAACGCATTTTTCTCACTGATGTCGATGTGATCTGATCTATAGCTGATCTAATCTATAGCTGATCTACAGCTGATCTATAGCTCGATGTGATCTAATAGCTGAATCTGCTTCTTTCAGTTGTGTTGCTAGCAATTTGACCTTTAAAAAAACAGCGACGTATAATTGAACCTATAATTCTTTACAGATCATTTCCATGAGTTGTGGTTGTTTTCCCTTTTCTGCACTTTCATCTTTCAAGACACTGAGGTTGCTTCTGTCTATCGCCAAATTTCTTTTACATTTTTTCTCGGATTTTTATTTTCCTCTACAATTTCTGCTAGGCGTATTTCGCTATATTTTCGGATATCTTCGATCAGTCGCGTTGTTAGTTGTTTATTGAGAATAGCGTATTCGACGATATGGGCTTTATTTATCTTAATATCCTTCCGTTTTTTTTTTTTTTTTTTTTTGAAGCAGCTTGCGCGTTTCGTCTGATATTCTTCTTCCTCGCTTCTTTAGCTGCTTTGGCTTCTGCGTTCTTCATAAGTTCATTTAGTTGATTCATGAGCGCATTGCTTGCTGGTCAGTGTTTATAGCTTCCACATGTTCCACCTCGGCTTTCCGGTTCACCTCCTCGAGTGTAAGGCGCAGTGCTCTTCTTCCGTTTTTTTTCCGTGGTATTAGCTTCAAACTCGATGTACACTATAGCTTGGAAAAGTCTTTAGTGCCGATGCTAAAGAGTACGATCACCGCTATGTCATGAAGAATTCGTCCAACTTTTGTCGAGATGAAGTCGATTTCATGTTTTGTTTCCGTATTGTGTGATGCTTTTCATGCTTGTTTACGAGAATGTTTCTTTCTGAACTAGCTATTTGCAGTGTAATATCCTTAGGTCTCCGCCATCAAGTGCTCGCCGATGTCATTCCGGTTACCATTCCGGTTATTCCGGTCACCTCACGAACCTCTTATCTGGTCTTACTTTGCTTAATTTTACATTAAAGTTCGCCATGATAATCGTGTAAAGGGACTAGGCCCTATCTGCCTGTCCCCTAGGCATTCATTGAAATCCCTCGATCTTTTCGTCTTCATTTTTCGACGTTGGGGGCTAACATCTGTTGGTTCTTGAGAGTTGCTTTTTCATTTAGATTCAAGATAAGAGGGATAATGCAACTGGAGCGCATTCATTCATTCATTCAAATTGCTTTATTTAACCATAAATAAACATACAGTAGTATGTGGAGAAACTGACGATATTCAAAATGAAAGCATTCAAGTATCGCGAATGTGGTAATGCTGACAAAAACCTGAACCGAGATGATACACCTATTAACAGCATATTGGCCGAACGTCTACGCCCCTCAAGGACGATAAGCCAAAGTGGGCTAATTTCGCTTTAAAAGCAGTGAGATTTACTAGCTTCCACAATGCCAGCTGGTAGTTGATTCCATATGCGAATGGCTCGAAAAGAAGACGAGCTTAATATACCCGTTTCGTTCGAAAATCTACGTTGTAGTTGAAAACGATGAAGTCGGGAGCATGGCAGCTGACAAGAAGGAGCTCGTGGAGCCCATTTTTTCCGGACAATAAAACCCGCTCCCCCTCTGTTGGTTTCTTTCTTCACCTTGGCTGAGAAATATCGAATCGTCTTTCTGCCATCTTGCTACAAGATCTTCCCTTCTTCTTACTTCGGAAAGCCTCATTATATCGCTGCTTATCTTCGCCTTTTCTTTCAACAAAGGAGAAAGAACCCTCGTTAAGCCACTGCAGTTGTACGTACATAGTGGGAGGGGGTGACCGATAAGCCGGCATAGTTGACGGAGTTGATTGGTGTACAGGGTATTGAGGCCGATTTATTTCACCGTTCTTCTTCCGATTTTAGCCTCAGGATGGCACGTCGTCCGCTGGCTAAGTGGACTATGACGTACGCCTTCCGCCATCACTTTGCCCAACTGATCCAATCAAGGGCGCTTTTGTGAACCTCAATCCCAATCTGCAATCTCTGGCAAGAGACCGGCAACATCTCGCAGTCGGACTGCTCAAACTCCTGCGCTATGACAAGGCTCTTATCCAGAGGGAGAGGGGGGGGGGGGGGGGGGGNAAAATTCTGATTCAGTTCTGAATTCTCGCACTGAATTAATTTACTTATTACTAAATTTGCATTTAAAAAGCTTCTCGCTATTTGGTTTTTGATAGTCGTTTCGTTGAAATTTTTTCGCACACTTCCTCGTCATTTCTACGATGTTCATCGGTCTCATATGGTTTTATCTGCTTTTCGCATCGCTTTTATTTGGCGATGTATTGCTGACGACCGTCGATACCTCTACTACAAATGAAATGAGGGCTACAAATGCGACGTTCACTTCCTCTAGCGGAAATGGAGACGTTGAAAATCTCGTCGATGATAGGCCGATCGGTGTTGTTAGAGATATTCTAACTCAGAGCACTTCTACTATCAGCACTAGCAGCGCGAGCTTCAACGATCTATCGAGTAGCACTTCCCAAGTTTCAAGCAGCAGCAGCTCTCCTTTCAGTATCACCACTACGAACGCAGTTGACAACCATTCTACCGCCTCGAGCCAAATTCCGTCTACTATCTCACAAAGCAGTTTCAAGAGCGGGGATGGCACGACATTGGTGGAAATCACAACATCGTCAGGGACGTTGCGCAACTTTACCACATCAATGGCTGCTATGTCAACGATGAATGGTGATCTCGTTAGCGTCACGTCAAGTTCTCTAGCACAAAGCACTTTCAACAACGCTAACTTGGTGATCTCTACCGATCCAAGTTCTCTAGCACAAAGCACTTTCAACGACGCTAACTTGGTGATCTCTACCGATCTGCCCAGCTATGCAAGCAATACTTCACATATCGATCACAGCCGAACTAGCATAGACAAAAACAATTCTTTCGTCCCACCCGAAATGCTAGTCAACACCTCGACAAGCAATTTCGACGATCGTACTGACGATGGACAAACTTTAATACCGAATATAACAGAGATGTTGGCAACTCTTTCTCCAATCGATGACAAGAATGCATCGGCTATGTTTCACGGTTAGATAACGTTATTTTCTTTTAATATAGTTGCTGCTGAAATGCTTTAAAAGCAGTATGTTCCTTGAAAGCAATATGAAAGCAAAGTGGGTCGGTAGCTCAGTGGTAGAGCATTCGCCTGTTAAGCGAAGAGACCCGGGTTCGATTCTCGGCTGATTTTCCAACGGATCGCCAGGCGTCCCAAAAATCTGGTCAAAACAGCCATGTGTGGTTGTTAGCTGCATCGATACGCAAGAATCGATGAAACTGCAGCTGTCTTTGTATCTTTGTATGTTCCTTAGGGTTCAAAATTATCAAAAGCAACTAGTTTTGTAACCATTTCTTATTTTTCATTGCAGATTCTTTTGCTATTTTGGGGGCTTGGACTTGTAATTTCAGCACAGCTAATTTTCTCATCTAATATGGTCATATTTCACCAAGCAGAATATCTTTTCTTTTCTGATTTAAAGCTGCTTTTCCTAGTTCTAACAAAGAGTCTTCTCGTGATCCAGGAAAGAAAGCATCATGGAAGAGTGGATCTTGCAATAATGTCACATCTTGCTCCTACCAAGCTTTGAGCAGTATGAGGAGAGACTATGTATGAGGGAATCCAACGTGCTAAATCTTTAATCGGAGAATATTTGTCCCGAATTTGAGGAAAATTTCGTCTGTGAAAACGAATTCAAAAATTTCGCATTGGATTATATATCCTTATCGATGTATCAATCAATAGCTGAGAAAAGTGAGCGGGATGATTTAATATGAAGTTATTTTCTTATGAAAAGAACCTCAAAATGGGGACATAATTTGATAGGTTCCATCGAGAAGGTTTTGAGCGTAATATTGTGAGATCCGAGAGAAGCAAATATCAGCTGCAAGAAATCTTTAAGGTTAGACAACACTAGAAGTGTGGAAACGTCCACTGTCTACCTTATTTCGTCTTTAAGGGATCCGCAAACATTTCGATCGTAAATACGCATTGAGAAGACAACTCTCGAGAGTTGCTGTATAGATGAATGTAATGTCGTATTTATTCATGCAAAAGTGAACGTCAGCAAAATATTTCCATCTTTTGTGTCTATTATATATCCGAAATTTTAGAAAGACGATGGCGATGGCCTCTTCTCAGGAAGCAATCACGACGTTCAGGTGGGATAATTGTTGTGAATTAGTGAATGGGCAATACTAGGAACAATGAGGCAGCAATTGATTCACAAGTTCGAGAAGTTCGGCAGCACTGAAGCAAGTCAAGTGTAGCTTTAGAGTGACCTCAGGTCACGCTTAATTTCATTTATTTATAAAATATTTCACTGGATGAGTATGTAAGTGTAGCATTAATATTTGATGCTATGAGGATCTTGACTATGCTAAAGATAATGCGGTTTGCAGGTGGTAATCCGGTTCTCAAATGGGTGATAATCATTTTGGCTTCTACTCTCGCTATCGCTATTATTATCGCAATTTTGGTTGTTGCACTCGATAAACGTCCCATTGAAGCGAATAAGGAAGAGATGATCCCTCTGAAGGTCTTTTTATTTATTTATTTATTTATTTATTTATTTATTTGTGTATTTATTTTCTTCTTTCATCTTTAATATCAATAATATTTCCAACATTTTTCTTTCGTTCAGCAGAAAAGATGCTAACTTTTTCAAAATTCATATGCATTAATGCGCTTCATGAGGTAATATCATAATCGTTTGTTTCTTCCAGGAATTGAACTATCGTGCTTTAGCTTGTAATTTTGTTGCTACCACACCGATCCCGCATTCAATATCAGAAAGGTCATGGCTACGGCTCCAACATCTGAACTTAGGTGAAGACCAGACCATCGTTTGAATATTCACAGGATGCAATTGATTTGTGGTTGCACCCAAAAAGTCACGAGTTTCAAGCGCAACATTTCAAGCACACTTATGAAGGATTGCTCAAAGATGGGTTTAGTCACAGTGTGGAGGGCGAGCGATAGGAGGGGGGGGGGGGG
>JAARMF010002823.1:8076-24239 GCA_022844705.1 Toxascaris leonina
ACCTATATCGTGCCTAATCTCTTTGATTTGCTTCCCCGATAAGGATGCTTGCATCTCGTCATAGCTCTGACCCAAAGGTTCGACAGCATTTTACTGCCGCAGCTGAAAATTCGCTTACTGTAGTGCATGTGAACACTGCAGGTCGTTTTGTGCAATCTGCTGAAAGGCTTCCCTTGTACGGTATGATGATTTTGAATTGCAGCGGAGAATCTAAAGGCCTCCGCATATGCTTGAATTTCAAACATTACCTGCAATAGGTCTCTCATTACGTGGATTTAGTTTTGAATAGTCGATCTTTCAGGGATGGCTGTTTACATGATATTCATGTTGGCTGGCAAAATTGGACTGCTGAATTTGTTTGTAATGATGGTGATGACCGAGTTTGAAATTCTTCGACACGACCCCAAAAATCAGTCGAATGATTATGAGGCTCTCGATCACATCGGCTCGAAGGTAAACAGATCATCAACAGTTCTGAAAACTTCGATTTCTAGTGACGGAGAGGATCTGCGACTTCGGCGTCATTGAGATCAATACTAGTTGAAGCCGCTGCGATGGCATTGACTGCTTTCATTCAGGTAGAGCAACCTTGCTTTCCGACCAGTGTTCGGAATTCACCATCATCCCTCGGGGGCTCCGTGAAAAGATAAGTTGCAAGTTTTGGGCGATGGAGCCCCACGCACAAAAAATCCTCCCACAAAGACTTTCGTGAGCCGAGCACTCTCTTGTCTCTCCCCCCCCCCCCCCCCCCCCCCCCCCCCGNCCCCCTTCCCCTCCCACCCATCGGTTTCGTCGTCTTCGAGCAGGAGGCTGAAAAGCGAGTCTTATATTCGCGGGCTTGAAAAGTCTCTAGAGAGTTGCAGAAACACGAGCAAGTTGTATCAGGCGCTGAATTCGAACAATATACGCTGAACGGAAACGTGGTGCACAAACCAGGTGTCACTACGGAAACTACAATTTGGTGCAAAAGAGGATGTGCGGATGTAACAGATGTGATCAGAAAACGCAAAAGAAAAGCGAGCAGGCATAAGTTGTCCATACGACTCAATGATCATAATTTAAAAAGACAATTTCCCATGTGAAGTCGAATAAAGTGCTAGGGTTTTACAAAGTTTCAACGAAAATGCTGGTTGAGTAGAAATTAGTTTAAGCAAGAGATGTGTCTTCTTCTTGACTGGATCATTTCAATGGGAAACATTCTGAGGAATAGGGACTTGGAAGTGTGATCATCACACCGAAAGACTGTGACAACGCGAAAGATGTGCCACATGATAAGCTTATTCGCAACTGCATGTTGCAACTTTTCGTAGTTTGTCTTTGCACACAAGTGCACATTGTAGTGCAGCTAGAAATGCGACGTTTGCAGCGCATTCTTCAGAAACAGCTTGCGATACAGACTCATTCAATATAATTCATGAGAGAAATGAATCTCGCAAGTGGAAAAGGTCGTTGAACCTGACATCAACAGAGCTCACATCACCATCAAACGATACATGGTCATTCAGCAGATTGAAGCATGCTTCGAATGGCGGAAAAAAATCTCCGGCTTACTGAAAAATTATCTGATGGGGTATAATGTGAAAGTTGTACTACCCTTCCTCTTGCTGTAAATTCCCATCTTATTCGGGCTCAAAAAAATGCCTTGAGCTGGGGGTAGTCGAGCACGCAGGTGATGTGCAACTTGTTTTTGATTGCAAGGGTTGGAAGCGATAAGAGAAGTGATGCGCCATGATGCTGACATGCAGCACAGCTGTCATGCATGTTGAAATCCCTTCAACCTTATGTTTGTACCAAACTTTACACCACAGTGATGCCGGAAATTCCATGTTTCTCGGCATGCTTTTTGCAAGTACCATCCAATACAGGTTGACATGATCGGAGTCATGGATCAAGTCAACCCAGCAAGAAAACTGTTTTCGGAGCGGTTTTCATCTTAATGTTAAAAAAGAGTAGGTCTCAGTTCAACGAAAAACGCCTAGGCTATCGAGAATCTCTGCGCCATGGCGCAAAGTATAGACCTGTGTAAAAAGCATGGTACGCAAGTTCTCATCAAAAATAATGGTCCNACAGACTCATTCAATATAATTCATGAGAGAAATGAATCTCGCAAGTGGAAAAGGTCGTTGAACCTGACATCAACAGAGCTCACATCACCATCAAACGATACATGGTCATTCAGCAGATTGAAGCATGCTTCGAATGGCGGAAAAAAATCTCCGGCTTACTGAAAAATTATCTGATGGGGTATAATGTGAAAGTTGTACTACCCTTCCTCTTGCTGTAAATTCCCATCTTATTCGGGCTCAAAAAAATGCCTTGAGCTGGGGGTAGTCGAGCACGCAGGTGATGTGCAACTTGTTTTTGATTGCAAGGGTTGGAAGCGATAAGAGAAGTGATGCGCCATGATGCTGACATGCAGCACAGCTGTCATGCATGTTGAAATCCCTTCAACCTTATGTTTGTACCAAACTTTACACCACAGTGATGCCGGAAATTCCATGTTTCTCGGCATGCTTTTTGCAAGTACCATCCAATACAGGTTGACATGATCGGAGTCATGGATCAAGTCAACCCAGCAAGAAAACTGTTTTCGGAGCGGTTTTCATCTTAATGTTAAAAAAGAGTAGGTCTCAGTTCAACGAAAAACGCCTAGGCTATCGAGAATCTCTGCGCCATGGCGCAAAGTATAGACCTGTGTAAAAAGCATGGTACGCAAGTTCTCATCAAAAATAATGGTCCCATTTGAGCAGTAAAGCCAGGATTTTCACTATGCAAAAATTGCTGAATAAAGAACCATGAATTTGTAAATATGCATAACTTCATTTTAAATCAATTGCTAAAAGAAATACTGAATGAGCATAATCAAGAAATACAAATGAATTGCTCTTCCCACCACACCACTTGCGAAATAATCAGCAGCATATCGAAAAGAACATATCCTCTAGAGCTAGTTGGAGTTTTAGCTNATTGAAGCATGCTTCGAATGGCGGAAAAAAATCTCCGGCTTACTGAAAAATTATCTGATGGGGTATAATGTGAAAGTTGTACTACCCTTCCTCTTGCTGTAAATTCCCATCTTATTCGGGCTCAAAAAAATGCCTTGAGCTGGGGGTAGTCGAGCACGCAGGTGATGTGCAACTTGTTTTTGATTGCAAGGGTTGGAAGCGATAAGAGAAGTGATGCGCCATGATGCTGACATGCAGCACAGCTGTCATGCATGTTGAAATCCCTTCAACCTTATGTTTGTACCAAACTTTACACCACAGTGATGCCGGAAATTCCATGTTTCTCGGCATGCTTTTTGCAAGTACCATCCAATACAGGTTGACATGATCGGAGTCATGGATCAAGTCAACCCAGCAAGAAAACTGTTTTCGGAGCGGTTTTCATCTTAATGTTAAAAAAGAGTAGGTCTCAGTTCAACGAAAAACGCCTAGGCTATCGAGAATCTCTGCGCCATGGCGCAAAGTATAGACCTGTGTAAAAAGCATGGTACGCAAGTTCTCATCAAAAATAATGGTCCCATTTGAGCAGTAAAGCCAGGATTTTCACTATGCAAAAATTGCTGAATAAAGAACCATGAATTTGTAAATATGCATAACTTCATTTTAAATCAATTGCTAAAAGAAATACTGAATGAGCATAATCAAGAAATACAAATGAATTGCTCTTCCCACCACACCACTTGCGAAATAATCAGCAGCATATCGAAAAGAACATATCCTCTAGAGCTAGTTGGAGTTTTAGCTCCGAAGCTCCCAAACTAAGGTGATTGTGGAGATCTCGGTTCCAGATAAGTTGCGCATTCGCAGTGTAGAGGTTTGTGCATAGGGACGGACTGAAATTCTAACTCTAATGCTTTTTTGAANGGGTTGGAAGCGATAAGAGAAGTGATGCGCCATGATGCTGACATGCAGCACAGCTGTCATGCATGTTGAAATCCCTTCAACCTTATGTTTGTACCAAACTTTACACCACAGTGATGCCGGAAATTCCATGTTTCTCGGCATGCTTTTTGCAAGTACCATCCAATACAGGTTGACATGATCGGAGTCATGGATCAAGTCAACCCAGCAAGAAAACTGTTTTCGGAGCGGTTTTCATCTTAATGTTAAAAAAGAGTAGGTCTCAGTTCAACGAAAAACGCCTAGGCTATCGAGAATCTCTGCGCCATGGCGCAAAGTATAGACCTGTGTAAAAAGCATGGTACGCAAGTTCTCATCAAAAATAATGGTCCCATTTGAGCAGTAAAGCCAGGATTTTCACTATGCAAAAATTGCTGAATAAAGAACCATGAATTTGTAAATATGCATAACTTCATTTTAAATCAATTGCTAAAAGAAATACTGAATGAGCATAATCAAGAAATACAAATGAATTGCTCTTCCCACCACACCACTTGCGAAATAATCAGCAGCATATCGAAAAGAACATATCCTCTAGAGCTAGTTGGAGTTTTAGCTCCGAAGCTCCCAAACTAAGGTGATTGTGGAGATCTCGGTTCCAGATAAGTTGCGCATTCGCAGTGTAGAGGTTTGTGCATAGGGACGGACTGAAATTCTAACTCTAATGCTTTTTTGAAGCTCCTTTTCCAGTTTCAAAGAAACGCTTCTGATGTCGCATTAGTTGGCCCATGGTTCCCATTGTCTCATTCTCCTGGTTAGGGAAGTTCTTGTATTCGTACCACCAAGCAGTTCTTGTATTCGTTCACTCCACTACCCACTTCGCAAATTCGTTCGCTGAGTTCAAAAGCAGTCGGTTTAGAGTTGAAATGGAAGCAGTAGTTTGCGAGGTCTCCAGAATTCAGAGGAAAAAAGGGTGGAATCAGTTACGACGCAAATCACTGCCAACTAAAAGTGCACATGAAATGATGAACATCCTCTTTGCTTCGATCTCAAAAAACGCAAAAGTGTGAATACTTGGTACTGCGAGCTTCGTAGAATGCCAAAAATTGTTGCAGCGGTCTCGCCACCAAGCTAATTTGTAACGAAACTATCGAATTTGTACTGTGAAGGGCACGATACTTCTTCCGCCACAATTTGCNTCATCTTAATGTTAAAAAAGAGTAGGTCTCAGTTCAACGAAAAACGCCTAGGCTATCGAGAATCTCTGCGCCATGGCGCAAAGTATAGACCTGTGTAAAAAGCATGGTACGCAAGTTCTCATCAAAAATAATGGTCCCATTTGAGCAGTAAAGCCAGGATTTTCACTATGCAAAAATTGCTGAATAAAGAACCATGAATTTGTAAATATGCATAACTTCATTTTAAATCAATTGCTAAAAGAAATACTGAATGAGCATAATCAAGAAATACAAATGAATTGCTCTTCCCACCACACCACTTGCGAAATAATCAGCAGCATATCGAAAAGAACATATCCTCTAGAGCTAGTTGGAGTTTTAGCTCCGAAGCTCCCAAACTAAGGTGATTGTGGAGATCTCGGTTCCAGATAAGTTGCGCATTCGCAGTGTAGAGGTTTGTGCATAGGGACGGACTGAAATTCTAACTCTAATGCTTTTTTGAAGCTCCTTTTCCAGTTTCAAAGAAACGCTTCTGATGTCGCATTAGTTGGCCCATGGTTCCCATTGTCTCATTCTCCTGGTTAGGGAAGTTCTTGTATTCGTACCACCAAGCAGTTCTTGTATTCGTTCACTCCACTACCCACTTCGCAAATTCGTTCGCTGAGTTCAAAAGCAGTCGGTTTAGAGTTGAAATGGAAGCAGTAGTTTGCGAGGTCTCCAGAATTCAGAGGAAAAAAGGGTGGAATCAGTTACGACGCAAATCACTGCCAACTAAAAGTGCACATGAAATGATGAACATCCTCTTTGCTTCGATCTCAAAAAACGCAAAAGTGTGAATACTTGGTACTGCGAGCTTCGTAGAATGCCAAAAATTGTTGCAGCGGTCTCGCCACCAAGCTAATTTGTAACGAAACTATCGAATTTGTACTGTGAAGGGCACGATACTTCTTCCGCCACAATTTGCGTCCATTTCTTTTCCATCTCCTCACAGTCATCCATTTATTTCATCCTGAAATGCGAAATTCATCCATTTATTTCATCCTGAAATGCGAAATAAGCTTGTTAGACAATGCCATTGTTTTGGAATTTATCACTGTTGAAGGTTGCAGAATTTATCACTGTCGGAGGCAGCCTGGAAACGCACCATGATAAACTTAACAGATCGCAAATATTGTTGAGGAAGAACACCCGTAGTGAAATGAGACTTCCTAAAGCATCACGGATCAATGAAAAACGATGGGTAGCACAGTGAACAGTTGATAGATTGACGCCAAAAATAAATTATTTTGTAAGTTGAAGACCAGCAGTGTTGTAATGAAACCAAACGTTTTCCATCTCTCTAATCTCTAGGTATACGCCGCAGTTGGAGGAGGGATTTTCAGAACGCGGGCCTCTTCCTGGAAGTGAAGAGTTACCTATCCCGCGGGAATGCGATCCATCACATTACATGGAGGGCTTCCCGCGGAATCCTCGTCTACCGCCCTCCTTTCGTGCACTATTTCAGAAGTGCCCTGAGTGTCTCGTCGAGCGAAGAAGCAAAAGTAAAACCTATTCATTAAATCGTTTGTAGTCATAGAAAGTGTTCGAGCTGCTATCTTGGGATATCCAAGCTTTTGGCTATGCTCTGATACAGTTCAGTTATCTCTCGCACGCATTTGACATTCACGTGGGAGATGAATGTTTTTTACAAGAGTTTGTATCTTTCTGCTCGAGAAGAAAACCTAGAACAATTTTTGCACCATGCAGGGCGGGCAACAATATTTGCAGGCCTTGATGAGTTTCTGCCAACGGCACCTTTGAAGATTTTTATTTTCAAGGTTGGTCCAAGCTAGGCTATGCCGAAGTTCATACTGAGCATGGTTTGAGGCAACGTAATGAAAAACGTTTGAATGCGGTGGGCTGTTTCTGCAGGTCAGCAGCCTGTGCTCCTGTCACTTGTTATTGGGACAGTATATTCTGCATCATACCTTTGACACGCTTAAATCTTTTCGTTCAGGCGCTGAAAATATGTAAAAAATACAGACGCCATCATCTGCCTAATTTGGGCTTCCCAGATGCCTATCACATATCACTCGTATGTGATCGACTTGAGGCGAAGGTGAGCAGTCCTTTGCTCCTCATTCATTCTTAGTGTGAGCTGAATCCATCCGTGTCTGTATGCATTCATACGTGTTTCTGTTGGCCTGACTTCGTCTTCTAGTCAGTGAAAAAGAATGACGGCGCATTGGATTTGCTCGGATGCTTTCCACCACAAAGGTAAGCCGTAATATTTGGTGGCCCATGGGAGGGAGAGTAACTTCTTGTGAACGCTTCGTTCGTCATCTCAAGTGTTCATTACCTATGTCAATAAATTTTCAGTCGAACTGACAATATTTACAACTTGATGTGAAGACTCGAGAAATAACTTTAGCCTCACGACTAGGTGCAGATCGACACTGCATTCGTATGACTAGAGGGCTTCTGCAGAATTTTTGTGCTTTTTCAAAGGGTGACCAATCAATTGGCATCTGTGAATATTCACTGTAGTAATGAGTTTTTGATAGATAAAGCACTGCGCCCAGTTATTCTTCAAGAATTCACTTCCATCACCTTTTCTGCGGAGATCTGCTGGCTAGAATGGCTTGCTTCTTCACTTATCGGTATCACCTTAAATTGAGCATCATTTTCAATAAAGTGAACCGTTCCCGTTAATCACTACCAAAATCTCTAAAAGGCAAATATCACCTCTACTCCAAACCAGCAGTAATCTATCTTTCTACCTGGTCACGAAAAGCTGAAAAGTTACTTCTTAAAGAAATTTGAGGGTGTTAGAGAATTCCGACAAAAGGAATAATTGCTTCCAATGAGCTGGCATATCGATTCTTCTCAAAAGGCGCGGAAATTGAAATCCATAGGGCTTCATTCCGTGTGGTGTGCTCCTTTCGAAATCCATCGTAAAGTTTTGCAGGTAGAGCTGCTGGCACATTCGATAAGCTCACTCTGCTGGCGCATCCATTTTGCCTACAATATCAAACGGGAGTTGGTGGAATGATTCCGCTGAACGAGGGTGACATTTGCAGGCGACATTTCTGTTGCAGTGGTCGCTGCATTTTTTAAATCAGCCATTATCTCGCCGATAATCTGTCAGAGTTCGCCGCAAATCCGACTGACTGTTATAACTGTTGTTGCTAACTCCGAACTTTTCAAATTGCGCTGAAAGAAGTTTTTTTATTAAGAGTGCCGATGCAATGATGCTTATATTTGTTCACATCATTGTACTCTCTGATTTATTGCGAAAGTTCATTTTATTTCCTTTTTCAGCATTTATATTGCTGCACAAAATAGTCCCATACAGGCACAAGTTCCGTGTATGGGGTAATTTCCTGTGAATATGTGCTGACACCCTCATCAATGAACATTCTCTGCCACGAACCTAAAAATAAGCAACCTTAATTCACCTGCAGAGACCAATGCAAGCAGCAAGGATCAAGCAGAAATCGCCACTGCACAAAATGCTCAGCATTTTGTAGTTTGCTTTTGACTGCGCTATTATCAATCCCATCTAGACAAGTTGTACCTGAAGACTTGCAGATTTTCCGTTTCACCTACGAGGAGCAAATGTTCCATCCTGAAATGTGCATACTATGTGCATGCGAACTCCACTACCACTTTTTTGGCAACAGAGAGGAATATTGGCGATTAATTTATTAATGAAGAAATCCTGAAAGCACTGCTTGGCAAAGGTGCCCTAAGAACTCAGTCGAAAAAAAGGCCTCAATTTTGAGAAGTGATGGCGGAAGTGTCATGTGGTAGCACGTTTGTGTTGTGGCTGTTGGTAATGGAAACGTCGTTACACAGATCGATGAATTTCTGCGTACGATTCTATGAATTCATCATTATGCGGCTGATGCTTTCTGCTTTGCATTTTGGTGAATTCGTAGCGACTGCTTCATGGGTAACTTCAGCTGTGCAAACGAGTCCGCTACATCTGCATTGCATATTTCGTAGCAAAATACAAAATTTGGAGATTTTTGCGGTGAATTCAACGTTTAGTATATGTTCAATGTGAATTCAGTAAAGCATAATGAAAAGAGATATCATGCATTGGGACTTCAATTAACAGACTTCCATATAAAAGTTTGTGAAATAGTCCAACTGCATTTTTCGCATCAATATTCACAGTGCCTCATGGGTTAATTAAGAAGCTCAGTGTGACTAATTCACGGAACTATTAATCGTGGCCCATGTTACTTGGAAATAGGCCCTTTGCTGGGCATGGAAGATCTGTGTCTGCAGCGGTTGTTTCTTAATGAATATAATTCTTGATCTATCGAGTTCTGTTTTCGATATGGCACTCTTTTCTCAGAAGAAAGCCTGAAAGATGTATTTTGCAACCACACCTTTCAACTTTGCCTTGGATAATAAGATTTGTTTCGTCGTTGATTCAAGCAGTTTTTAATATGGGATAAGCACTTTCTCATATCAAGACATTTTTATCACCTTTATCACCGTCTAGAAGTTGTTAACAACGGCTTAAGGTATCTTTTAATAGAGAGTCGTAACCAAGATGGAGAGAGATTTTGTTTCAAGAGTGTTCACCTCTCTATGATCGCTGGATGTTAGGAGGATCCTGAAGAAGAAACAGCCCTCAGAATAGATGGAAAAAAACGGAAGGCATCCGAATTTTCTTTGTACGAAGTAGCTGTCGCAGTTCTTAATCGATATATTGAATCGAATCTTTTGTTTAGTCGATAGGCAAAGATTACTTTTGCGACAGTGTAAATCTCATACAAAGATGATAGGAATATGATACAGAAGGATAAATAATCCTAATAAAAATATGAATTTTACGTCACAACACATCACTATTCACCATTTAACTCGAAGGCGACAGTGCATTGAAGAAGGCAGTTTCTCGGTGGCTTATGGCATTTTGCCGGCTATTTGTTCGAAATGTTTCGAAGGTGTACATTTCACGCCTTGTTCGGTTATGAGTTGTCTTTACGAAAAAATTATTCAAGTTTTCAGTGAGTTCACTACTACTTCAAATTCCGTGTTGCTCAGCGTTGAATTACCTCCCCAGATGTATGCTCAACAATTTGCTCGAACTCTTTAGAGTTAGTTTACGTCTCAGTGTGGCACTTTAAGATCTTTTTTGGTGACTGCCGCCGTGATGAGCAAGAACATTCAGATATCGGGGAATAAACAGACATCTATTAGCATGGTTATACATCTCATATTCATGTGTTTCCTCACAGCTTTCATATGGCAGAGGAGTTTTGAGCATGAACGAGATACGTTATCAAATTGGACTCGGGAGGCAGGGCTATCGTCTAGATGCACACCCAGGCTGTGGCTGCCATATCTTACAGCTTTTTTTTACCGCAAATCTTCAGAACTGTCTCACTAAATAAACGCTTTTCAGTTCGCGGTCTTCGGCGATAGCTGTTTATGGCTCATTAATCTTCATCTCTGGCGCTTCTTTTAGATGTGTTCTCATATGTTCTTCTATGAGATTCGCCACATTTAGTCCTTCATCTTCTTCACACGTGCATAAAAGCTTTCTGTCATCTGTAAAGAATACCACTTTCCGCTGCGTCTCAACTTTGCTTACACCCGAAAACAATTCAGAAAGGATAGGTGGAATTATGCCTTCCTGCGGGATGTCTATGGGAACCTGTTTCGCTCTTGGAATCCCCTCTTCACTCAGTGTTCTTATTCTCTCTTTTAGCAGATGGTATTCTATTAACTTTTTTAGTTTATCATCTCGATCTACTTTGTCGATAATCTTCAATAGGAATATGGTCTTAGAGACAGAATTTTGTGAGAGCTTGTCCTTTGTTGAGTTTTTGTTCAGATTTTTCGGTGTTGGGTCATACCAATTTTTTGGTGTCGCAAAGAAATCGTTAAGTTCGTCCGCGCTAACTGTGGCTCTGCGTTTCTTCTTTTCTTTTCCTAGCAATTCTCATAAAACATGTCACAACTTAACAGGGTTCCCTTCGCAACTGCTTATTTTCTGAGAGACCTTCCTCCTCTCAAACTCTTGTCGAAGATTTATTCCGATCCTTCTGAAATCTGTCCTCAATTTCCGGGTTTTGCTTCAGGAGCCGATTTCGTTCTGACTTCATATCTACTGGCCAATATTGGTCGCAACTTCTTAACTTTACTACCACGGGTGCCATTGCATTCAGGGCTGCATGCTATTTTCATTGAAAAGTTTGCAAGCTTCAGGAAGAGAATTTGGACTAGTGTCTGGAATACGTCGAAAAGATTGACATAACGTGTGTTATAAAGCTGATATTTTTTCAGATTTCTGCTCTTTGGCAGCTCGAATAAGGGCCTGTGTTCTGATTTTGAATTTCGGTCACCTATGAAAAGTGAGACAATGGCAGCTGAACACTCGTTTCCCGGGATTATGCCCCAGTTTGATAACGCATTCTCCTTTGGACACTTTTTGGCTCTATAAAATTTTATCAGAATGATTCGTTGAAAATTTAACACTATTTGCTCATATGTGGCTTTCATTGTACAGATGAGTTGCTTCGCGCAGTGCTTTCGTTTTATCCATATTATTGTTCCTACATCTTTCACTTTTTCACCCCATTTGGGAAACTTTTTATGAAACTTTGTTTCACATATAGCAAAGAAGTCAAGTTGTTTTTCTCTTATTACGTGACGGGTTTCTAGAAATTTTTCCTGTGTTAGTGGTCTCGCATTTATAAAAATTCCGGCTATAGTAGCAAATGCTTGCTCCCCTCTTCCCTATTTAGACGTTAGGTTTTGCAAGTCTAATTTCTTTGCGGAGCCGTTACCTTCGCCCTTTTTCGCACATTTTCTTTTTGCTCGTAAGTATATTCACCAGGTTCTTTGGTGCTTTGTTGTTTGTACGGATAGGTCACTGAATATCTGCAAAAGAAGCTATAGGAATACTAGGAGCAAGCAAAGGGCGAGACAAGCGACGGTCATTTCTCAGGTGAACAATTCGTAAATCTCTGACAACAAAACGTGTAGTTCCAATTTCTTCATTTTCCAGTCTTCCTATGTAATGCTCTGTCATAACCCAGTTCATCTATGGTACAATCACGTCGCATGTATGCACGAGGAAGAGATCGCATTTTGGAAGGGTGCTTTCTTTTTCGCGAGCGTAAGAATATGTCACGATGTGTCTGAGATTGAAATGTAAATTCGAGTGATCATTGTCAGCTTTCGCGTGTAGTGATGACCCCTCGCAGCATATGTTCGTCTTCTTCTCTAGTGTAGAATCCTCAGTTGTCGAGTGTAGAATTCCGATAAATACCGCTTTTTTATATATTTTTTGTCATTTTGTTCGTTAAATTTGTGCTCATTTGCATCTTTTTTGCCATTAGTGAGTACAGTTGAGGTTCAACTCAGCTTTGGGTTGCCGGTTATTGATTTGCCGACATAAGCTCTATAGGCTTATCGAGACGGTCCACTACAAGCTGCACAGCCGCCTGTAATTTATCGGATAGTGCTGAAGTCAACGGCGACAGCAATCTCGCCGCTGTCTTCTTCGCTAATTCGTCCAAATCAATTTCACCCGTTTCTGGCGAGCAGGAGTCGCAGCAGCAGCCCGACGACAAGAATAAGAATAAGATAAGAACTGGGACTAGAATTAGAATATATGCCGTCTTCGTATCAGTTCTTTCTAAACGCTGTTCATTTTGCTCAGAGATTCGAATTCTTCGGAACCCTGAAAATTCTGAGAAGCTCTAGCTTTGCGTCAGTGATGCATCAAGATTTCGTTCTGGATTCCACACCGAGGTGCTGGATGTCGACTGGTTTTCATTGGCGTCTTTATGTAACAAATATATTTTTGAGCTGAAATTTTTCGGCAAAATGATTTGGCAATAAGTGATTAGAACAATAAGAAACTGACCATGAATAATCATGTTCGCTTATAATTTTTATTGTTCTTTCTTTTGAATTCTGTAGAGCTGGGAGTAGGAGCGCGTTTCACCTTTTTGTAAAGGCTGAACTCTTCAACAGCGTTCGAAGTGGTGAGCATCCAGCATGTAGAAGAAAAGATAGAACTTCTTGCTAAAACGATCATTGTGCTTTTCGCAACCGGAAGGAATGCGAAATCCGCTGTACATTTCTGCATGTATGAGCGATAAGCTATCGATGCACGTTATGCGATTGTCATCGATAGGAACGATTGGTGAGTGGTAGTTTGAAAGCATTTTGTTTATGCAGATGACATTTATTAGGATGGCACTAGGTTTCGTACGAATGGCAACACCACCGAGATGGTGTTTCTTTTGTGAAACTCTTCATTAAGTTGACATTTCCTTCATACTAATGAAATCAAAAGCACAAAGTTTTTTCTGCAACCATGAAGTTTTGTCTCCATAATTTTGATGATATGTGAAGTGAATCATGGATAGATAAGTAGTTGCACGCACACAGTCGCAACAATCATATTGACTTGTTGGTGTTTCCCAGAAATTTGCAAAATACATTAAGAACAGTTCACTGTGTATTATATCAGTTGCAAAGCTTCATAGAGCAAAGACCCTCAAGAGGGGGGATGGCTTTAGATGCGTTTCTATCGCAATATTTCATTTATTCTTATCAGTATGATGTCACTTCTGAATTACTTTGATGGGAAAGCAATGTTACCATTCGTGGAATTTCAATCAAATTAATCTCGTCGATATTCTGTCACATCTATGATTTTAACATTGGCAACTGTTTATGTTTCATTGATTGCATATGCTGATCGCAATAATCGCCGCTTGCAAGCCGGAATAACGGAATAGAAGAAAGCATTTGGTTCGTTGATGCGTTTTGACAAGCATTTCGATGGGATGAAACCGTCATTTGAAACTGTAAACAAACAAAAAACGAGTTGATTATTGTGCCTACAAATGCAGCACAGTTTTCTAAGATAACGGTGAGCCACCACAAACCTGTTGTAGAGCGTATCGGCAAGCGAATTGACGCGGTTATGTGTCGATGACGAGATGAAACCAATTGCCATCTTAAGACAAAAACGACCATTCGTCTACAGGAGTTGCCTTTGTCCCCACATTCTCTATAAAATCTATCCGCTAAACCGATGCATCACAGTGCCCCAATCTTTTCGCCGAACGGTACTCGCTTTTTTCTTATGAACGTCTTTTAAAGCCAACTTTGCCAAAATACCTAATTCCTTATGTGGAATTATTTCTTGACGTACCAGTCGTTTAAATAACCATTTTTTATGCTCGATCATTGCTAATTGGTTATCATGAAGAAGGCAGTTCAAATAATTGCAGGCAGTATTTCGTTTACCGATAATTGAATGAATGAATTTAGTGGGTATGCTGAGATTTGCCATGAAACATTCACTCGCCTTTTCAATTTCAATCGGTTATTCATGAAAGGAGGAAGTGGGCATCTGAAAGATGAATTAGTGATGCTCATGCATCAGTGTCAATGAATGGAGGGAGTGGGAGAAGATGAATTAAGGAGCTCGGGAATGATTGTAAAACGATGTGTTCATTTTTAAAAGGATTATGCGGTATGAGATCTATTACCCTCTTTCATAAACACCTCAAATTTGGCATTACTTTTTCCTTATCCTAGATCATCTGCGAGGAATCCATCAAAGAATATTCATCGCTTATGCCTTCATATTCTCCGTTTGAAATAAAACGGCACGTTGTTCACATATGATTATGAACAATTACAATACCAAACCTTTCTTGGCATTTCCGTTTTGTTTGCCAATCTCTTTTTATTCTTACAAAAATTGCTGTTCCATTCCAGGGACACGATGGCATTGCGACACTGTGCTTTCTTCATCTTTCTGTTTGTTGTAATTGAGGCATTCCCTTCCAGAGGTTTAGGAGGTTGTGGTGGTGGTGGAGGTGGAGGAGGATGCTGTGGCGGTGGTGGTCTCAGCTGCTGTTGCATGCCACTTTGCCTGCCACAGATTAAGTTGCCCAGCCTATGCGATTGTTTTGCTAGCCTTTGTTGTTGCGGTGGTGGATTCGGCGGTCTCGGAGGAGGCTGCTGCGGTGGAGGCGGAGGTTTGGGAGGATTATGCGGTGGTGGACTTGGAGGTTGCGGTGGAGGTGGAGGCGGTAGAGGATGTTGCTGTTGCTGATGTCCAGGCGAAATCGGTGAGTGAATGATACCTAATTTTCACATAATTATGCCTTCTTTGGTTGTCATGATCGGTCAACCGCCGACGTTGCGTTGGCGTGTCGATCAGCTTCCAGGGCGTTCTCCCGCTTCCTTTGCTTTCAAATATCACATTGGCAGTGATGAACGAAGGCACTTTTAGTTCCACAGCAGGAGAAGCAGACTTTGCTGTTTGTAGCAGAGGAAAGCTTATT
Organism: Toxascaris leonina; assembly: GCA_022844705.1. Taxonomy (NCBI): domain Eukaryota; kingdom Metazoa; phylum Nematoda; class Chromadorea; order Rhabditida; family Ascarididae; genus Toxascaris; species Toxascaris leonina. Next base: position 23,422 of record JAARMF010002823.1, read on the forward strand.
GCAAGAATGCTACACCATTCACACTGCACATCTGAGATCAAAAGAATGAATGAACGAAAATGAGCTAATCATGCAGTCTCTCAAAAATTCGTAATATCAAACGCATTCCACTGAAGACGGTCGATGTCTCAAGCTGGCAAACTGCTGAAATATGTTAGGAAAGAGATATTTTTTATTTTGATTCTATGACTGTTTTTGCTCCAAATCTCGCCTTCAAACCGACGATTACGTGATTGTGCAATGCATCGTGTCAATATTTCATCCTATTTGAAATGGCCGGAAAATTCGGCAGGCGTAATTCAAAAGATTGCTCGGAAGATCCTCATTTTTCAGGAATCCTCATCGGCAGTAATATTTTCAGGTCGCAAATGAAATAGCAACAGGTGGAAAATGTGCCGTTGCGGTGCACTGAAATCGAAAACCTCGAAGGCAATGGTGTTGTTGGCCAGGTCTTCAATTTTTTAGGTTTCATGTTCTATTTGTATGCATCTACTTATGATAAACGTTTCTTCACAGCAAGAATGCAATGGCGCTATGAACTTTTGAAGTTATTCATGGAAAAGCAAATTATAGATGAGGGAACTGGAAAAGCAAATGGACGAGGAAAACGAGTTCTGCTGAGGATATCGCAAATTAATTGCCGGATAACTTTTTAGACCCTTCACACGTCTTGAGACAAATGCCGCTGAGTTGATAAGAGCATAATTTTGAGAATTTTCTCCGCTACTCAAAAAGAAGTCAGCTGAAGTCAATTGTTGTCAACCACAAATGCGATTCAAGAACAGTCTTGCCCAGAATGAAAAAATGCTTTTGACGAA
>JAARMF010002825.1:0-22823 GCA_022844705.1 Toxascaris leonina
TAAAAGAAAAAAACATGAGCTATTTGACTTTCGCTATAAGGGATCGCCGCTCAATGCATTTATATTTATGCCGTCATATGGCAGTGGACTTCGAAGTTGTGACATTTTTTGAGTCGAGGTGAAAACTGAAATGAGCAGACATCTCGAAGAACTTTTTCGAACCGGAGTGCAGTCGTTCCGTTAAGAACTCAAAATTCCTTTGAAAACGGATGATTTTAGGTTTTCCGCCTAGCATTTTAAGAAAAAAGTGCCACAATATATAGAAAATAACGGGAAAGAACGAAGTGGGTGATTATTGTGGACGACAACGCTCCTAACTTGTTTTGTCAAATGCAGAAAAACATCGAAAAAAGTGAGTCCCAGATTAATTGCTGCGAAATTGCGCGAAAAAAATGAGCGAATTAATTACAACGAGATGTTCGGGATGTATAGTGCTTCGTACGAATATGTGCTAGATGTCAGACGGTTGGCCTAATTTCGCCAGCTGAAGCCAGAACAGCGTTCACAATTCTTCCTGATCGAACCATGCACTGCATCGCTTCCGTAGGACTCGTACTGCTGTCTTGAAGACAACGAGCAACAAAATGTCAGTGGACCCTGGTCGTATAAAGAGATCGATGAAAGCGCAGGGAATCTTTTCTCCATTGATAAGCTACATGTGAACGTGCAGTCTTCGCATAGCTAACACATGAGAAACATTTATCCTTGACTTTTTAATCATTCGTGGACTTATCAGGTGCACTACGGGGATCCAAAATACGATGCAGCTTAGCTCCACATCCACTTCTCAACATCTGTTGTTGATTGTATTGCTTATGCCCTCTTCTTAGTTTAAATTGGGCACCAATACTGCGCTAACAAGGACGAAACAGTTCATGAGAACATCACCTTATGTGCACACTAAAGGTTAGCGGCAGGAATTAGAAATGGCAAGTAACCGAATTGCTTTCGAATTTGAATAGTCGATTGCGCGCCTGCTGGGATGGTGAGCGAAGAGATCAGTGGAACGTTGAGAATAAAAACAGACTATAAAGGTAGCCAGTATGGAGCCAGTTTGAATACAAGTTGCTTGAGGTTGAGATGTACACACAGTACAGCGAACCAAAGAACGATTAAAGAAATAACTAATGTTTGCCTCATTCGCTATTACACGAAACCCCATCATGAGTGTCCCAAGAAAGTGCTTTCTATTATGAAAACTTCGCCGACAAGCGTTGATCCCCTATGCTAATCAAAGCACGCAACTAAGCGTTTTCTTTTGAAGCAGCTGTTTTCGGCGATGAGAGTGCAATAGTACATTACACGGGAGGGATGTTTGCTTGGATTGATTTGAATATCCAATGCTCTTCCATAGCAGTCCATAGCTGCTCCATAATGAGAGAATTTAAGATGGTTTCTATCTTGACAATACTCAAACAGCAATGCAGCAATAAACAAGTCTTGCAATTTTACGACGCCTTTCCCAATATTAAATTAACGAGAATTGATAGAGCAATTCGACATAATAATTCATTTTTTGTTGAAACGATCTCAGTTTCTGCTCGGATGCATCGTTATGTGGTTCGCATCAATTGCATTCAAACAAAATAAGCGTTTTTCAGAGGCTATATTCTGCCGCTGTTTGACGAATCGAATCTGCCACTTTCATGAGTTGTGTACATAAAAAATATGAGTGCACGCAATAATGCAGTCATATTTTTAGTGGTCTGATCGATGATGCAAAAATTTGGGCGAACGGCTAATTCGCTTTTTTTCAGGCAAATCGAATTGAATGCGAAATGCGCGCAAATCTTTAAGTAATTTTAAGTGACTTTAACTCAATTATGAGAGTTTTCTCGATACTGCGAAGCAAAAAAGGAACCTCTCTTTTTCACAATCCTCGATACTGACTTAGTCTGCACGCTGAATACTTTTCTACGCATCAGAATCAAATCCTCGTGCGCTTTTATTGAAAGCCTCATTTCGGCTCAATTTTATCGGTACCACCGCTTGCTTTCAGTAACGCCTGGTCACCGATAGATTTTTTATGTCACTTTCGTGGCGTAGTTACTTGTATTTAATGTTTATTTCATTTGCAGTTATTACTGTGGTGACACTGGTTAAACCATCTGATTTTATTGATGTGCCGCTGTATGTGTCTCGATTACTGATCGCTGATGTATAAATTACTAGGTGGTTGATGAGAAGGTTTTGAACTATTAGATGTTGCTGTTCCATCTGAAAAAAGGATGGCGGTCTAAAACATTGTCTAATATTGTGACAGAACTCATACGACCACTACATTTTTTCTGCATTTATTTCTTCGCCGTGCACAATCTAGGATAACATCGCGCTGTTCATGATTGTCTTCACCATCTATGTCACACTATCCATCTCAAGCTCCTTTCGATGACACACGTTCATTTGCATACGTGAAGTGAATGCTGTCATTGTTAGACATACTATTTGAGACTTCTACAACATCCTTCACTAAAATATTATAAATTCCCACAACATTTCCAAAGTCTCCATTTGCGTTCTGTAAGATTCATCGTCCGTGTCGCATTGAGTCACTTCAATAGATTTCGAGGTTTCACACTTCCTTAGATGTTCCTCAAATGCAATACTTTAGAACAACGTTCTCTAAGACGCATGTTGAGAGCGTTATTTAAATCATGCGTTGCGGTCACCACTTGAGACGCGATCTTGTTAAGCGCAATGTCTGTCACATGACTAGAGTTTTAGCGAATGACAGCTTAGTGATTTATTCAACTGGAAGTTGGCAAAGTGTTCATTCAAAGAGCTTATCACTAACGTCTTCCGAAAGTGCTCGATATAGTGATAGCGTTCAGCTTGCGTTCAAGGGAAATTTAAATAAACTATAGGAAGAAACAATAAAGGAACAGACTAGATTTGTTGAAAGCGAACAAAATTGGCATCAACTTGATGTTATTAATGGTCCGATCCCACATGACAAAATAAGCTGTGCTTTACATAGATATGCATCCACTGAGTGTTTGAGTCGTATGATTGGTCTGGAATGTAGGGCGTTTTTGTATGAATCCAATGAAAGCTTGTTGCATGTTTTCACCTTTGCAAATATTTATTGTCTTTTGACACTTGTCACATCCCTTTTCAGTATCCTATCACTTCAACACTCTAATCAACTCCCCAACTTGCGAATCATGTGCCGCGAAGCAACGGTGGTACTGACTAAGATGACAGTGAACCCGTACTCTTCGATAGAGACAAAACAATGAGGCGAAAATTCATATAGGGTGTTTTATTTCACGTGGCTGTCGCCTCGCAGAATTCGGAAGCAAATTGTTGCCGCACTCGACGATTAACATAGCGAAAGGAAGCTATTCCTTGTGTAAGAAAAAACGGATCAAAAACCTTCTGAAAAAAAAAGATGTAACTGCAAGTTGGATTCATGCATCCTCATGAGCACTTTTTAAGTTATAAGTATATCGATCTGTTGACGCTATTTGTTCGGTATTGTGAATTGCACTCGTAATTAACGGCCAAATTATTTACGGCTTATCCTCTCAAAAAAAAAAAAAAAACAAATTTGCTTCCCCAATCGGCCATCATGTCAACCATTTCGTATTATTTAATAGCAATAGCTAGAGCCCGTTAAGTGTGTAATTTGCGAACACTTGGCGTTTCGTGAGCAATGAACTATTTATATTCCATATTAATATCAGGAAATATGCAGACCACAAGAGTGCAGAAAGGGTATTATGGCAAATGAAGGAATTGAGATATTTTTAGATGCAATTCGTCGAAACGCCTCATTGAGCGATGAAATCAGCGAACAATTTCTTCTCTACTCGAATATCGAAAATGAACGGCAAATAAAAATGCACTTATAAATTCATTTTTCAAACAAAATATTTTTAAATTATGATTGTATGAAGTACCATCACTTCGATGATGCACTAACTTGTTCTCATTTATCTTCTTGTCTGGAACAGCAGACTGCAAAAAAGAAAAACTGCATCGCTTACGGGAATTTTCACTAAACAATAGAACGACAATAATTAAATTAATTGTCGACTGAATAATATTGAAGCCGTGATAATAGTCAACATTGAAACATATATATTGTGGCAAATTTTTTGAAGGAATGTGTCGAAGAGTTAGAGTTGCTTTAATGTAACCTTTTAATTAAGAGTTTCTTTGAGGTGCGTTGCTGCTGCTTATCAGAAAAGAATAGCGCATAGCGACACAGAAGTGTTACTGCGGAGTTTTTGGCAGACATTTTATAAATGCGCTTGAATTACTGGAATAAACAACAAACAGTTTGAATGCGTTAGTCTCATCCGTACTGCTGCCGCTCTGCTCAAGTGCGGGGCAAGGGCTGGTGAGGAAGAAAGGAGGGAGTGGGATGGGTGCTGAAGGCTGTGCTTATTCAGAAGTCGAGGGATTTAAACGGCAACGGAAGATGTGTGGGTAGCGAAAAAAACAGCAACTTATATGCTTCAAAACGAATCCAACGAAAAACATTGTATTTATAAAAAGGGAATGCTTGTTAAAACTTTTCAGAGAGTTCCACGAAGAGAACTTTCAACGTTAAGAAAGTGCTGAACTCTTTTCGAAGCGTTAGGTTGCTCGCAACATTGTGTATTAAGAGTAACGGCGCTGTCTCAAAAGGAAGTGAGGAGCAAAAAAGACGCTCGAACTAGAGGCTCAGCAACGTGACGTCAGTATCAAGCTCTTTTTGTGGTGTCAATTTGCGAACATGCGCATTACAACTGCAACTCGATGAATTCCTCTAATGAACGGATTCATCTGTGCAATAAAAAGAGGAGCCCTCTTTACTGATACAAATGAATCGAACTTCTTCTAAAACTTCCTAAGCACCATATGAGCCATCGCATCATCCTTCCTGCCTTACCGATTTATTTTTCGGAAATTTCTTTCGATCGCTTTTCTCAAAAAAGGAAAAGGCTCAAATCATGTTATTATCATGATATTAAGCTGCATCACATGGAGCATTTTGTAGGTGATGTCTCCTCATCGAACATTTCAAATTCGATAACGCACTATATTTGGAGTCAAATAGATATTTATTAACGAGGACGCATAACATAATTCAAACATCGTTGCAATGCATAAAAGGCGGCAACTATAAAATTGCCATACGTAAGTCGTATTGTCTCATCATAAATTGAAGGGGCAGTTGATGGAGGAAGGAAATATTGATTTTGGTAAGTGCTATCCCATCATACAATCTGAGCCGTTTTGAGTTCTATTATCGTCAGTGATGAATTCCGCACAATACTAGACGATGACGCTTAAAGCGACCATGTTAACGAATTATGAAAACGCGATGGTGGTGATGCAAAATAGAGCTTTGGTGTTCAAATTGTCTTGTTGACTAGTAGAAGTTCTTAGTTGTGATGGAGAGCATTCTACCTGTTTATGATTAGAAAAGACGCATACGAGCAGTCCAATTTATGACTGTAAGTGTTCAATAATATTAAAAAATTGTTGCAATACATTCACACAATTCACTCCCCCACCCATAGCATCTCACTGGCTCAATTTTTCAACAACTCTGCATTTACGCGAAAGTCAGGCCAGCTTCTCAGCGTTTCTTATATAATACCCAACAAATATCACGAATCGCTCCTCGTTATTGGCACTATCATTTAGATACAAACGTATCCAAATGCAACAAACAGTGCAAAATATTAAGATTTTCAAAACACCAAGAAAACACTTCGCTTCATTAAGTAGATCAGTGGATAAATAAAAGATCAGAGATCGATCAATAATGCAACATTTGAAGTGAATGCATGTAGCTTAGCTATGAATCAAACTATGAGCTTGCACAAATTACATAGAGTAAGAGGGCATCATGAAGCGGAGATGCTCTCGAACGACAATAGCCTCATCATTAATTCACTTGATATCAGCCATGATGCGGATGCGTTGCCTCGGTGGTCCAAAGTCGGCGCGATGCAGGTAAATATCGAATTTTTGCATTGAAGCCCGAATCAGTTTCGATGAATTGTGCCGCATTTGTATGCCACCAACGAACAGGCTCTGTTTTAAGGCGATTATCAATCGGTTCTGGCAGATTCTTATTGGTTCCTTTGTTCGGTGGGCTCTTATGCGGCACATCGTCACGAATCTATAACTCAAGGTGAAAATCATTTGCGCTTTGATATTCGACTCAAAGTTCTCTCTCTTGTTAATGTCCGTGATCAATACTTTCGGGTGTTTCTCAGCTTTCAAAAACAGCCAGTGAAGTAGCAAAAATTCAAGAATAGCCCTAATATAAGTCACCGAAACTCGGCTCATTTAGATCAACGGTCTTCTGCACTTTTGTGCATTGATCACAACGACGAAGGCTTTGATTTTTGTAGAACTTCTTAAACAATACATACGGTTGCATAGTATTGTACTATTCCAGGTGAATCCATATATCGGTCGCATACATGCTTCACTAAACCGTTATAGCCCGTCTCACCAATTTTCAGTAGTAGCCAATGCTTTGTTTCGTTCTGATAGAAACATCCTGAAAATAATCCTTTCGGAGAGTGTATAGGTCCGCGGCAAATGCGCCGAATTCTTCAGCAAAGTGAAAAATTAGTCGATTGAGAGATTGTAAAAGAATTTTTCGAAAGCAAATCATTTTCTCTGCAAGAAGTTTCACCAAGACTTTTCACCAACATCAAGTAACCTAAATATGCTTACTTCTTTTAAGTCGTTTAGCGTAGCAATTAAAGTTATAGAAATTTTAATGAATAACTTATAAACTGAGGTCGGATTTTATCTTGTTGGTTTATCTTGTTGGTCTTTTATCTTGTTTATCTTTATCTGGTTTGTCTTGTTTATCTTGTTAGTTACAACTGATATGTTTTCCTGACAGTGAGCAAAAATCAAACATTTTTGCGCATTTAGGGGTGGCTGTAGGCTCCATCTCTTTCAAAATTTCGAATCTGTGGCATTCAACTTGGACTGAGCCTAGCAAATCAGCATCTTCGAGTTGATCTCGCAATGAATGCGCGAAACACGTAAACTATGTTCTGACTAATTTGTTTGCTTGAGAACTAGTTAGTGCGATTTGCCGAAAATCTTTAAGTAGAATGTTTGCCTTGTCTATATATTGGATGATTCCGATGACTATTTTTTTAGTATGGACTGTCATTACCAGTAATCCATCGCCCAGTTCCGAGACACAACCATTGAAAAACTCCCTCCCTGAATTGTTCGCCAACATGATAATCTGTCGAGTTGATCTCACAGTGCGCCTCTGAAAAAGAGAGAGATAATTCCACCATTCATATATGGCCACATGGCAGCTGTCATCTTTTTATAAGTCACGCATATCACTAAAACATTGCTCTTGTAATTAGCGCTCATGATATCAACTGGCGCACATTTGATGAGGTATCCTGGAGAACTACTGGGCTTACCTGGGGGGTGTTGATTGAACCGAAGGTATACCTGGTTAAATCTCAAAAAATAATGGAGTCGGAAGGGGATAATGCATCTGGACAAACTGCGTTTTTCCTGCAGAACCACTAAATGACTCTGGAAAATAACAGTTACAAATGTTTCTGAACATTTCTAAGCCCAACGGGCCTGGTCGGATATTTGTGGCTTCCTTGAAAACTTATTATTTTCCCCAATTAAACATCGCTATTTGCGATGTTTGGTGCCAATTTGGGCACTTCTGAATTCACCTCAGCGAACGGATAAAATTTATCGCATCCCCTCAATCACGTAGCCGGAAACATTGTCACAGTATGACTGTAAATTTTTTCAGCGAGTACTCCTTGCAAAATGTGCTAACATTAATGAAAATCGCTTCAGGCAACTTGAGTTTCTGTGAAGATTTTTGGACTGGTGGAAAGCCCGGGTTAAGGTATAATGAGCTGATCTTTTGGGATGTGGTCTCAAAACGGCCTCAGGTGCATTCGAAATGATACGACAGCCTTCGAAACAGAATTTGCTGACAGAGGAATGTAGAAGCTGAAAGAGGTCCAAATGTGCGTTTTGGCAAATAAAGAAGACTCGTGAAGTTACCCACTGCTTGCGCATAAATGGGCACAAAGTGTGCAAGATGTAGCTTTAGATTTTTGAACTTCAGTTCGCCAACTATCATAACGATGGACAGCGAACATCAGAGGCTCATTCAGACACAGTGAGTAGCGAAGAAATTTAGCCACGCGTGTATGGCATTTCCTGAACGGAGATTTATCCTCCATCGCGAATCAGGGCCCTCTGTAGATTGACGATGCAATCCATTCACGAAGAGTTTTTGCGGTTTCAGAAAACGCGAATGATGACAGAACGCAAAATCGCCCTTTTATGATACTTCCAAAATAGGCAGCTCTTCATTTCAAAGAAAAGAGTAGGAGGAGGACTCCAAGAGAATCACACCGTCATTTTTGCTGAAGAAGCTTTCAGCTTGATATGAGCTTTCTCGTTTGTATTAGCAAAGCTAGCAAAACGTGACATGTTTATGTAGAGCGCTTGTATAGATGTACATCTGCATGCGTGTGCATTTGCATATGTGTGTGCTTCTATGTGCACGTATATGTATTTATAGGTGGCTTAAATTTGAGAACCACTGAAGAACAAGCAATGGAATTTAGTGGTGATGATCTACGTCGCCATGGTACTAATTCATGAGTTGGTCTATCTATTTAGAAATGAGCTAAACACTTAAATACGCTTAGGCATCTTTGCGTATCATAGGCAACAACTGGTCAAATGGCATCTTGCATCGGACTATGTCCTAGTTGACAGCCCTCAGGCTATAATTTACGACCGATCAGGTTGCTAAACGGACCAGATGTGAACGAATTTCGGCGGTCGGATCACCTCAGGTACGAATGCTTTGTTGACGAGCACCTTGCTGTTTTTGGGCAGATAATACAGTGAACCAACCGACAGAGATGATTTTAGTGAATGCGAGTACCAAGTTCGCACATACGACGAGTCGCGTCAGAAGTCATGCTGAGCTTCGAAAATTACAAATGACATAAAAGAGCAATATGTCTAGGAGAGGTCGCTAATGCGGACTCAATGCTAAACCACTCAAGTGTCTGAATTCACTCAAAAAAAAGCCACCTGTGCCGACCTAATGAGGGAAAAATATTGCTTTCATCTCAGGATACAACAAGTTCAACCAGCGATAAAGGCGCACAATCTTCACAATTGTTCGGCACAAGAAGCAATTCCTGAAAAAGCTTAAATTTACACTAATGTGCTTGTGTGGGTTCATTGCATCTTTCTCTGTAATTTTTACTACAAATACGAAATAGAGTCACAAGTAATAAAAGAGGATGGCGGATGCAAGGCATTACCTTGTTCGTATATAATCCGTTTCGAATCGCTTTCGCAGCTAAACCAGAATCCGCCTATCGTTTCGTTACCTCCCACAGGTATAATTTTCTTTCCACCTCGATCGCTCGATGTGCACCCAATAAACGTTGCTTCAGCCCTGAAGGGTTTTTATTTATTTTGAACACTCACACTAATCATTTAAACAGAAATAGAGATATTAAGAAAAATGATCTTCTGAAATTATTCATCGTTAAAGTGAAATGACGATTTCATTTGCATCGAAAAATGTTGAATATTCTCAGTTGTGTTCAAGAAGAAATGATCTTGGTCGTTCTAAAGTTATTTAAATGTTGGTATCTTCTTATTAGATGAACTAATAGCAAAGTCGACGATAAAGAACTTGTTAAAAGACGGGTCACCTCATTGTACATTTATCGACTGCAACACTCGTAAAAATCATTTATTTCGTCCGCAGTGAAATTACGCGACGTAATCACTTAAGGGAAACACCATTTCACAGAGATTGCAAAGTTCTTTAGTGCTCTAATGGATTTGTTTCCTCAGGATTCCCAAGTTCTGCGTTATTTTCATTCTCAAATGCTCTCATCCCAATCTAAGTATTTCATTTTCGCACTTTTTTCAATCCTCCATTCGTAGAGGATCATCAAGCTGCATAAGAGAAGAAATATACGATTACATTGTAAGGTTGTACAAATGGATGAGCACTCACAGTATAAGCGGCAGATATGAGCTATTTCTATGACGAAATTGATTCTTCCTTTAATGGAAAGTGAGAGCGGGCCAAAGATAAAAAAACGGGATGTATAGAGATGAAGGGGTCGCCTAGTGGAATCGTTTCGAACAATAGCATTATTATTTCAATGGCGCACCCATTATGCCCGTTACATTCGTAATTCCACGTTTCATCATCGGTCCATTTTTCTCCACTTGTTTTACATCCACCATACCAATCGCGACAATCACAGTTTCCTGCAACTTCATTCTACTGCAAATTTGTAATAATGGCTCAGTCACCGAACTTCATCTACTGTGCACAGAAATTTCGGTCGGCTTTCACTGAGCGACACTCGTCTCTTAACCTCACAACTTACTTAATTACCACTAAAATTTCCTTTGAGTCTAATGCTTTAAATGGACGACGTAATAATTTTTCTCGAACCTTAGCTGCTTCGATTTCGCTTACAACGCCGTATTTCGATTCGATTGCGGAAGAACGAATAGTTATGAGGTTATGGAATCAGTGCAGATAAATGTTTGAGCTGAACTCGTGAAATAAAGGGAAATTTGAAGGTTTCTTTCCTAAACCATCCATCAAAATTCCTCAGTAATTGCAGAAAAAAAAAAATCTCAAACTTCTATTCTGTCTCCCACGAAAAATTCAGACCACTAATTTATTTAGCCCAAGGAATACCTGGAGTGACCTCAATGCCTGTTGCTGAAGTTTCTATAAGGCAGTAAGATATGAACAGCAGTGACCAAAATGAATGTGTAAGCGAAGCCATTCAATCCTGAAGAGAGTAATCATTATGCATAATTATTATTACGTTCGATAACCATTAAACTGAAATATTTCACTGGAAGAGTTCAGAGGCATTTCATCAGATCGCTTTCATTAATGGTGCGAATTAGCATCCCTCGTTGAGGAAGCAACACCGCAAATTCAGCACAGTGATTAGACAATCAAACGTCGAATGCAACGCAAACATTATTCATTCCGTGCACCAATTTAATACCGAAATGTTTGCTGCAACGCATGGCATGGTGCGAGGTCAAAAGATCTTCTGCACCATCTTCCCACACTATTCGCTTAGTATTCAAGACACTGGGAAAGTTTTGATGATTTTTACTTGGTCGTTTCTGGGAGATCACCAGAGTTCTACTTTGAATAAAACGTCCACTGTGGTGGAAATACGATGTAATTGTTTGCCACGCTACGTGCTTACCTAAATATTTTCAGCTGGAAGTCGGCGAAATTTCCCGATAACAGCAGAAACTTCAGTGGTGCGTTTTGTGTGCATCTGAGGCCTAGACAATAGACATTTCATTGAGAGCACCAAAGAAAATTTGAAAGAATAGATGTGCATTTTGGCATAATTCGAGCGCAAATGTTGCAAAAAATATACCAAGCTTCATTTCGAATGATCGAAATTCGCTGTTAAATTCGAAACTGAAATAAAACTTCACTCACAGTTCACAAACAATTGTTCATGCACCACAAAAGTTAGTCGTACTTTTAGCACAAGGAAAAGGTCTTCAATCAGTGCAGAGTGTACTCTCCTGCTTTCGGTGGTTACGGTGGGCAAGCAATCACATCGGAAATTTTCTTCTCTTTTCAAAATATCAAAGGCTGTGTTGGAGTCGTTTCTTATCGAGGAAATGTCCTTTCTGGGCCAAAGTTTTTCTGGCATCAGAGGGACTTCAGATCGTTTAAATTTGCTACCCCATGTGTGCAAAGTCACTTACTCCGTGAATAAAGCAAAACTTAATAGCTATCCAATCATGCTGGAAAAAACAATTCACTCGTTATACTCAGCACTCCAAAACCCAAAACACGTATAAGTAAATATGTCATATTTCCTCAGTGTTTTCTTTCTGCTGAATATGAAATGAAACCGTTCATATCAAAGGATCTGTTGCAGAAAGACCTGATGGAAATTATTAGAGAGGAAAGGTGAGTGCATGCCTTTGCAGAAACGTCGACTAAATAATTCTAAGATCATTTTCGAAGTGAATCATCCCTCTACTTCAAACTACAATAGCCTAATATCAGCAGCTCACTTGAAGCTTTAAAAAAATTTGCACGTCGGCTGCAGGCACTTGTAGTGCGAATATATGTCTCTGCGCACGGAAGAAGGGGTTTTCATAACGTTGATGCATGCTGAACAAGGGCTCAGATGATTTGCAACTGACGATGAAATCTGTCTACAGGTGACGAAATGCTGGCAACGTTTGGGCATAAGGTCGTCATTTTTAAGCCTTTAGAAGTGGTACGCAGCGGAATATTAGCGAACATTTTGCACTCTATTAGCGATCTGACTCCCCAGTCGTTTTTGCTCTTATAAAAGTGAGTTTAAATGCAAAAACCATTGCTTTTTGGTCATATTACTAGACCATGCCGTCTTTGCAATCCGAAATATAAAGAGAGGAAAATTCCCTTCCCTTAAGAACTTCCCGTGAAAACACTAGCTTAACACAAATACCAAATCATGTGGACGTCACAAAAAGTGCCATCTGCAAGCATATATAGAATGCACTTGAAATACCCATAGTCAATGAAGATGAGAAAATCAAAGCATAAGCGGTCATCAGCACAGCAAAGGAAGCGAAAACGCCAGATACCTCGAATTCCATGAATTTAATAAAGAAGGAAACGGAAAACGCATGGGTTGACCTTCGTGAAAACAAAAGGTATGACCTAAAGAGGAAGAGCTAGGCGATAAAAGGATATTAGTGCTGAAGAGAGTGAAAGAGTTGAGAAATGAACGAACAGTTTGTTTTGCTCGAGATTGTGTTGGGAAGATCCGCTCTGCAGCGCTGACCATTCGAGAACCGGCCAGCCATTCCATACCCGACTCCAAGTTCATGGGCGCTCGTCATTAAAAACGAGTTTCCTGATGAGGATTCTCACCGCAAATTTTTCTGCATGATTGATCCCCTTGCAACATGCCCTAAATTTACTTTGATTCCCTTGAAAGAAAGATACGGCATTATGCAAATGAGTGATGGTCACTCACTAAGCAACAGCATGAAATTAAAGCGGAAGTAGTTCTCCCTGTATTTATTCTGCTCATTAATTCAATAAAATAGGGAATAACATTTTTGGCACCAAAGAAGGACCCCAAATAGATAAATACTGTGCTCACAAAATGAAAAGTGCTGTGAGGAATCGGGTCACTTAACAATTGCTCTCCGAGATCGGCGTTTGTTTCATCTAACGGTTTTCCGTTTCTGCGGATTTTTGTTTCATTGAAATTTCGGCTGGTTGGATAGGCGATTATGTGTGCACTATACTCCACATCCTGCAGAAATGAGTAGAAAAAACGTGTCTTACGGAGATTAAATATGTTTTTGGCTGCAAAAATTGATCGGTATATCAGTGATTAAAAATCATAATTCTTTCTCTAGCAGCGCTATTCTACACAGTTACAGATGCTCAACAGTCACATAAAATGCGAAGCAGTAACAGCTCACCAATATCACCGTTTGAAATAGGCAAGATGTCGTTAAGATTATGGTGCTTTATGCTGCAGTCAGAAACGAATGGCAAGAAATGATATTTGTGTCGACAAATTGAAGCATGGGACAAAAGCAAGCAGCCTTCATTGCGATGCACTATCGTGAAAAGCGGATGGACGACAGAGTACGGGACATCTGATGAATGAGGAGTGGAAAGAAATTAGCAAATTATTTTATTATAAGACATGAGCACGCAGATATCGATGCGCATTGAAATCTACGGCAGTTAGCATCCAAGAAAGTTCAGCTCATTTTCGGGATAATCCTATAAAGAGCATAAAAAGCTCTCGAAGGCTTGAAGCATCCAAAGAAGTAGTAAGCGTCATGTTTCGTCGAGGAAGCTTTGCTTTCGTGGTTTCAATGCTCTTATTTCCAGTGAAGACGGCGAGAATGGAACAAAATTCACTGCGTGAAATCTCATGCACTGACACCAATGGAGCGATCTCCATCGTAATTTTCACTGGTCAACGCCCATCTGCCGCAGAACAAGGTGCAAACAAATAAATAGGTTTCGAGAGAATTTATTCAAAATGGGGACGATTGTCGAGCCAGTGATTTGCCGGGACGGGGGATCTGCCAAATGGAGGACAGAATCCTCCATTTGAGGGGTTTCTATTTCGATCTCCCCATAACGCTTCAAGCATTCATTTCCTAATAATCTGAAGGTTTTAACAACTCATTACGAGACATCACTTCTCGCATTCTCACATCCTAGTATAATAGGTCATCATCCTAGAGACGCAAGCGACTCCGCGTCACTACCTCATTCGATATTTTCATCTAAGAAAGCGACGGCAATCTTATCAAAACGTCTTTCCTTCAATCTCAGGGATATTGTTAGACTGAAAACAGCGAAAGTTATTTATTTATTCACCACTTTCCATGGTTTTAAAACACCTCTTTCAATATTTTTGTCGATACTTTCCTGCGTTTTGTGGAAGACAGTCGCTCAGTCAACTGATAGTGCTCTATTTCATAGTTTCCCCTGATCGCCCCGATAAGCACACAACCCCTTGCTGTTTCCTTACCTTATCATAACATCACGGCAGTTTCACTGTGAAATATTGCTTCACTTCATACAACTGCAGAGTTAAAAACAAATAAACTGTCACTTCGTTGAACTAGCGGCGTTACTTGATGTTGAAGCACCGATTCCACAGAACTTCTGCAGCTTCACCAGCTTCAAGTGAGCTCTAGCTACCAGACATTTTAAAAAGTTTCCTGATGTCTGGAACTATAAGATATCTCGACGTTCGTGATGAGGACTGCGCTGAAGGGTGGACAGCACCAAAATTTGAGTGAAGTTCCATAAAACAGTATTCGCTTTTTGCAGCAAATAGTTCAGCAAACAAGTTAGATTGCGAAATGGTGGGCTGCAAATCACCAATCAGTCGCAATATGTTGATTCAAATTGAGGGGGTTATGGTCAATACTGTGCGAGCTTCAGCTTTCTCGCTGACCATTTCCAGGTTCCGAGTTTTCGTCCACCCTCCATCTCTTTGTTAACTTCCGACATTTGACATGCTGAGAATCATCGTGCAGCGAATGTCCAATTGGCCTTTGAAAGGCTATCATAGCAGCTGTAGAAAGAAGGAATGATGAGAATCATTGGCGATCATTAACAGGACTTTTTGCGAAACTTTCGAACAGCTTTGCTGCAAAACGTCAAATCTGATTACAGCGTTCGATCATGCTTGTGTATCGGCCTACAAGCAAGTTGCAAAAATTTTATCGATGATTTTCTGCGTTATAGCTGAAAGCATATTTGCAGTTTCAACCTTGATGTTATAGAAGGATCAATTTGCTGATTGCAAACACATATGGATGATTGTTCCATGATGCCAAACCTTTGCATCTTACCTGATTGCTGCAATGCCTGACAGCACTTTCGATACCGATTGCTTCCGCTTGTTCCTCGTGTTGTCCAATGAATTAGCTCATCAGGTGAGCATTTTGTGGATTTTTTTCGCTCGCTGAGAAGTTTGCCTGATGCTGTTTGCCTGATGCTTACCTTCGGTGAAGTGTGGAGTGTGGCATCAAAAATTCACTGAATGCTTCTAAGAGAATGTTTTAAATGCTGAAATTCGAAGATGGAACTCGATCCATCTTGAAGCTATCACTAAGTTGCTGATAAAAGCGTTGCATCTTAGAAAACCTTTCTCTTCTACTAGTCTAACCCTTTAACAGAGATCTGGTTTGTTGTTGCAGAACTACGGTTCAAAGACTTCGCATTTGCATAAGGTCCACTTCCAGTTGCTAGCCATATACTTTCGCCTAAAAGATTCATAGGATCAACATCAGATCAGACAGCTTACGTTACCTATACCGATCACTTTCCGGAACAAGACGCAGTATTGGAAAGAATTAAAAAATTGTGAAAAATCCTCAGTCTGCAGATCGACTATCCGCAAAAACGTATCGGTGAATTTCGAAAGCACAAAGGTCATAATGCTGAAAATGCTAAAGCGTCAAAAAAATTGCAGATTTCTCCAAAAATGAAACACCACATTGTCATAACAATGCGAGTACCGCTTAGCTACAGATTTTGGCTGAAAGAAACATTGCACTCTACAGCCGTTCTCACAGTGTTATTTTGGCATTGCAAATTTTATGTCGTTTTCCTATCGAAACATTTCTGAGGCATCAACAGCTTTCACAAAACGTTAAATTTTCTTAAGACAAAAAGATCTTCCCCACCTTGACAACAATCAAAGAATTATGAGAGCTTAATAGAGTTGACGACAGCAAATTAACGCCACTATAAACAGAACACACTTTCGATTGTAATGAAGCATTTAGTGGATGAACGAAAAAGTAGCACGTATTAGACATAATCCCTGCAAAGAATGCAACGTTTAAATAAGGTGCTGATATGGAACAATAACGTAGATCTGTTTCACACTGCGAATCTGACGATGCCGCCTCAGTGGTAGGAACACCTGAAGAAGCGTTATGACAGTGATGACGGATTGCAAACTTGCTATCGAGCTCCTCTAAATTGGCCTTTTTTAGTACAACTTTCATGCCTAGCCAATTGTCGATTACCTCAAAGTCTCACTGTTCGTGCCTACGATCACTTCTCATTAGCCTTTAGAAGCGTTCGGAAGAAACCCCACATGGGGGCGCTGCCGTATGAAACGATGGAACATATCCAGCTTGAAGCTTGAGTTCTCGGAATACTCTGCGAGGGGAGGGGGATGGGGGTCTGAAGAGCGGAGAGCCTCGCGAGGGTGGAAGTTTGGAAAACGCCCGATTTTGTTACCAGACTTTCCATATCGTTCATGTTATTCTGACATATCCTTTCCATGGGAAGCTGCAATAGGCATAATTTTCGAAAAGTTGCAGTCTTGGTGCATGTTTGGCAACTCGTTTGATATAGAAGTCGCGGTTGAGATCAAGATTCATAATTTGCTGAACGTAGTTCCATGCTTCGTTAAATCGTATAAGAGAATAATGATTAGCCGCTCCTCCACCCCTTCTACCCTTATTGTCGTTCTCATGTTCTCGTTTAACTTACTGTCCCTGTAAATGTACATTCTCTTTCAAGTGTTGAATATTATGACATTTTGCACTAAGTGCTTTTCTTTGCAGGTTTATTTTCGCTCTTTTTTCCATTATTCTTCTCCGTGTGTCCATCCTTTAAGCTGTATACTGGCGATCCCATCGCCCATTTCCCTTCGAAATCCCTAGAGCCCACACTAGTGGTCGGTGGTTCAGAGGAACCTGTATTGATGAAGGAGAAAAGTTCCTACTGTTGTTCTTAACTCTCGGAACTTGTGCTATGTTGCATGTCTTATCTGTTTCTCCGACTGCATATGTGCGCCACGTTGCCTCTCAGTATTTCTCATTCCGACACACTGCACCACGCAGTTCTTAATGGAGAATTTTTTTTTCAACGTGCGACCGCATAATTCGCCTTTCTAACATCCCTCGCAGAGATGAAGAAAACCATTTGAGCACCTCCAGCGGAAGGGGGGAGGGGCGGGGGACTTTTTGAGGCGGGGAACAATGGAGGCCCTTGCGACGGTAGGGGATGGCGGTAAACCTTGAACAGCAGTTCGCCTACTGTTTCATTTTGTTGTTGGATGTGCGACTCGTGACGTCTACATCTGCGGATGATGTACAGCCTCTCGCTAACATTGTCAACTTTTGTCATAGTTGCGACGCATTTGCCACATCGACTGTTCGCTAATATTTATTAATGAAAGAACCTTTTTTAAAACATTAAATTCAGTAATTGAGGAGTAACACTACAAACAAGCAAACCATTAAGAAATAGCATTAACATGAACGAATTGAAATTGTGTTAATGTGCACATCCTGAATTAGCAAAAAAACTGAATAACGGGTATATCAGCGAATGATCATATGATTGAACGGTGAATAGACGTGCCGAACAGCGATTTCTCTTATCTGTCTGTCCTTTTCTGCTCTAAGAAAATATCGTAAACGTACTGCATTATGCTACCGTTGCCTACAGAACTATATTGAGGAAGCGAATTCGCCTTCCTCTGCAACGACCTCGCTATTTCAGTCGAATTTTCTTGAAACACGGCGGTCGCAGTGACGGATATAACAAACCTAAGCAAACAGTGAAGATGTCTTAATATGAAACTTGTTTCCATGAAACTGACAGAAAAATGGCATTTTCCTTCATCCCATCCAGGAGCAGAAAAAACGATTGAAAACGAAAAGGGATTTGAAACGAAAATTTGGTTACATTTCATTTAGTTTTTGATATTAGAAGAAAGGTATGACGTTTGCTAACAATAGATGACATTTCTTGTATCCTAAGAATTCCTTTTTCAAAGCACTTTTCCAAAATAAGATGCGGTCACTTATTGTCAGTTAGACGACTGTAAATTACAGCAGCAATAAGAACTATCTCTTCGTTGTAAAACCGTTTGTTGTAAAAAAAAAAATGAGACATATGCAGTTGCGCTTTGTCTCCACAGATTTGAAAAGCGCTTTCATCAACACTAATACTAAGCCCCATAGAAGTAAATGAGACTAAGGTGAAAAATTCAACAAAATTGGACTTTTCAATAGGAATTCCGCTAAAGAGGATGTTAGACAAAACGGCACACTTTCTGCTAGGTTGTTTATAGCGAATTCACTTGAAGAGATTCACAAACAACACAATAGGTCGTGTGTTTCTATAATAAGCGAATGAGGAATAAATGAGAATAAAAGAAATCGCAAACGGCGAAAATAAAAGTAACGGAAAGAAGAGGACATCTGTACATTCTGACGCCATCGCGACAGACATTGAGGTAGAGCGGCTGACACAGTCATTGAAAAAACAAAAACTGAAAAACGATTAAGTAGGAAAGACATGGACGTAGCGATGAGTAACAAAGAAACCGCAAGAGAATTCCAGTGGGCTACAGCTCCCAGATTTCGAAATGAAGATGCGGCCTGATCGCCGTTTCTTCAATTTCCAAAGCAGTAATAAAGCGAAGGTGTAGTCGTGAGACATTCCTTATTCGGTGAAAAGATATCCATTTAAGCTATGGGCGAAAGATCACGTTTTGTTTGTCGCACTATGGAAAGCCTAAGGGAAGCTATGGCAACCATCTGTGGTGATTTCGAAAATGAAGTAGTCAATCACGAAAAAAAATTTATCAGTGGACGACAAAAAAGGCATGATTGCTAAGGTCCGTTTCATTTCATTTGAATATCGACAGTTAGACAGAAGACTTCATCATGGAATCACCCCCCTAACACGACGGAAATAATCTCAGATGCTAGAAATAGTCAAGATTCAACACAGCCAATCTAAAAATAGCTCTCAAAACTATTACGCGAACGGTGGCTCTCTATGGTGACATCTAAAACATCGAATCAGTCCAATCCTCACTTGCCACTTTTACAAAGATGCCACAAAAGACCATCGTTGCCGCTATCGAAGTGAGAAAAATATTTTCTTTCGTGATGTGCTTCATTCAGACTGAAATTCTGAAAATTTGCGGCCTGGTAGCTTTGCTCAACGCTGCGCCTTGAGTTCCCTTCTAAGGACATCGATTGAAAGAATATATAGAAAGAGTAAGATATATACTGCTTGAAAAAAACCAAAAATTGGGGAACGGAATTTACAATCAGAAAACCGTTCAAGCTAAAAAAACATAAGGTGAAGGAAACAACATTGCATTACAGAAAGAGGGAACATGAGATAAACAAATGATTCGTAAACTCGTCAAGGAGGTACATAATGTGAGGTATTTAGATAAATGAGGTATGAAGGAACATAAGAACTTGGAAGCGTTGAGGTAGAACTTTAAGTTTATGACTATTTCTGGACAAAAGTTCAGCTTCTGATTGCTGGAATTCATGGATTTGCATTTAAGCAATACGATGAACTTCAACACTACCATGAAGGGGCAGTTTTTAATGACGATTTACAAGTAAACAAATAAAAAGAATCGTTGCCCAAAGTTTGATGAATTCGGATGTTGTAAGATGCGAGACTTTGACTCGAAAATAGTGAACACCTGCAATCGAGTGGGTTTGCTCTTCTGCTTTGCCATCAGGAAGAACCGCAACGATGAAATGGGCGATATCTGGATTCGTTAGCATTGAAAAGCATAACCAGCCGGAAAGATCAGAAATTTCTGCCAATTTTCGATCTGTCGTTGAATGATTGATGCGACTTCACTGCATATCTTCCGTGAGGTCATCTGCAAACAAATAGTGCATTAGAAACTCGATAGCAACGGACTAACAACAGACAACTCCAAATAGGCAACTTCATATCATCTGTGAAAATGTTGAACGACGTATTTACACTGAATCATCTGTGCACAGTTTGTTTCAACTACATCTGATAGTGCGCCACACTGCAAACAGCACCAACCTAATGCGATCTTGCAATAACTTCGCAAGTCAGCACATTAATATTTTAAAAGCGTTGATTATTATTTACACGCGAATGAATGTCGCAAATTGCTGCATCGTGCAATTTGAATGAGACAGAGGCGTTAGCGCCTGCATGATTATTCGAAACCGCGAATGGATCGCACCGATGAACCAGAATTTTAAATGAAAGTACTCGACAGGTGAGACATACAAGCACTACAAAGAATCCTCGACTGCAGAAACGTTTTGTGTGCATGTTGAATGTAAGAGCAAGTGGGATAGCGTGCCCTATGTAAAGATGGACGTTTTGTTTTCCGCTTAACGGCCCAATCAATTTGAAACATTACCAGTAAATACCAACAAAATACGCCGAGTGACGTTGTCATGTTTCAGCTCATTGCGCCCTTCCTATGAAAGAGTCACTAAAATTTGTCGCTACGTAAACTGGTTAGTGTACAGTGAAATATGCGTCAGAGATTTCATGTAATGGCCTTCAACTTCTACACCGAAATAGATGCATCGAATTCAGTATATGCGGTATCTGTGGCTTTGGAGGTGAAATTATCGAACAGACACATACAGATCTCGTTGTTTCTTAAGCGTGACTTTATGGAAGCCTGCAATAAGCAGATTTGCTTAAATGCGCTATCTGATGAGGAAGTGAAACGCCTGAGAGCACAGACAATTTGAGAAAGACAACTGAATGAAGAAGAATGGCTCGACGCATTCTGTTCNCGACAACTGAATGAAGAATGGCTCGACGCATTCTGTTCTGATGTTGTTTAAGTAATAGCTCTGCACAAAAGCATACTTGCATTTGCTCAAATAGAAGCGGCGAAAGTTTCACCACCAAAACATGCCAAGACATGTAATAACCATCGATCAGAGACAGATACATATGCATGTATGCGTGTATGTGAAACCTTCACTTTAGAGAAGAGGCGTATGCGCACTTTGCAAAATATGTGATGAAATTTTGCGAGTTACACTTATTTTTTTGGCTTACCGAACATCATCGGTGTAAAAAAAGGGACATTTATTGCAAACGGTTCTTATAGGACGTGGCTTTTTGAGCTTCGTGCTTTTATGGCTGTGTGGAATATACACTGAGGACTGCACGTCGACGAGTGAATAAGGAACTTGTGCTGTTTGTGATCTATGCACTTTAGGCCCTCTGCACTTTCCTCGCTGTTCTTCATCAGTTCTTTTTGCGTAAATTATTTGATTCCTGTGAATTTCATATTGCCATTTTTAACGATATTTATGCATCACATGCCTATCCGCTTATAACAGAAACGCCCATCAAATGCCTTCCGCTTGTATAGGAGGCAGCCAAAACCCTTATATTGTATGTAGGGGTAAGGGTGAAAGATGGTGGGGGAGGACGGAGGATTTTCTCGTGTTCAGTCAGGCAACTTCATTAACTGTCAAGAAGCACCAAGATCTGCTTAATGACGCAGTGGCACTCCAATAAACTCAGTCGGTGGCAAGAGTCCTCTGCAGAAGATTTCATTTAAGATGCCTGATAACTTCCAGGAACGTTCCTTCTCTCATAGCTACGTATGGCTCTTTTCAAACCCTTCCCACCTGCAGGCATAGAGACAGACGTGCCTATATGGGCAAAAACGTGACGTCGTCACGAGTGCTTCACAGAAACTCACGAAGTATATGAAAACAATAACCGATAACCTATGAAAAAAGTATATTGACGAGACCAAATCAACAGCCATTCATAACAAACAACCCACAGAAGATTAAACTAGCGTGCTCAGCACGACGATTTGTGGAAGTCGCGTGACATAATTTCAAATATATGGCGTTTTCCGCAACTTTGGATTCAATTCTGATGCCAATCGATACTTATGAACACGACTGGCATTTTATTTCTTTCACTGTTTGCACAGAATGGGAGTGGAAAATTGCGCAGAGGTTTTTAGAGCCGATCAGTCGAAGGACGCGCACAAGCTTGCATGAACTTTTTGGCAGGAAGTTTACGCAATCATTTGGTTGGTTGGCAATGCGACCTGAGAGCCTGAGAAAGGGACTAGCATGGTACCAGTTTGGCAGTACCAACATAACATGCAGCAATTCGCATATAGCACACCTAGTAGCTAGTACCGCAAGCTGTGAACGAATGACTGAAAAGGCCTGCTACAGCAAGCGATGCCCTTCGAATGCAAGAGTGTATCTGAGACCTATTTAATCTGTTTCTACGTGGCTATGAATACGGAAGTTCACTTTTCAAGTCTCAACGGTAAATGCAACGTTTGCGTTCACATCAGAAACTTGTTGAAATATTTTCTGATAATCAATTGAACGTTCGTAAAGACGTATTCTTTACATCGAAAAGATCGCGAGATGATGTTTGTCATTTTAATTACAAGGTGATGAGCTCAGCTTCCTTTCCTTCCTCCCCCCCCCCC
>JAARMF010002826.1:12364-24210 GCA_022844705.1 Toxascaris leonina
GGCAAGTAGATATGCATAGATACTACACATATGAGTGAATGAGATTATTGTGGAATGATAGTTTGTATATTAATAATCACAAAACTGTTGGTTTACCCAATCGCGTCTTTATTTTATTGGTATAGAATTCGTTTCATCCATTGTAACGTTTGCTTAGCTGATCAAAAGGCGAATAAACAAATGGAAACCTAAAAAAACAGACTTCCATAGCTGTAGAGAAAATGATGGTGAAGTGTTGGTGAGTCAACAACAACCACTGGTAAGATCTGTTCTAAGTGAGCGCCTCGTCGTGGCTCGGTGGTTTGAGCAGTCTAACTAGGCAGAGTGGCCTTTCTCTGGCCAGAGATGTTAGACTGGGGCTAACACTCATAAGATCGCCCTTTATTGGATCCGTTGAGCCAGATGATCCTGATGTCGGAAGGCACACGTCATGGTATACCTAGACAGCCAATAACGTTCCATTCTTAGGTTGTGGTCACGTGAAGAATCGTGCGAAATATCGCCGCGGAGTTGTCAACTGAAGCAAGAATAGCACGCTGGTTATTGCCTTCAAAGCTATGTAAGATAAAGTACTGATAAGATAAGGTGACCATTTTTAGAATTCAATGAAACATGCGAGAAGCTAGTTGAGTTGGATAGAAAAAAGGCGACTATTTTCTTAAGAAATAACTTAAATGAAGATTCTTGTCTATTCCTTACCAGTATTCTTTTTTTTTCCACAGAGTATCGACGTTGAATTCTTTAAGATGATCATCTATAAGCGATCCTTAGCTTGTCTGTGATGTACATAATAGCACAAAAGTGTGCAACAAATAAATAATTAAGTAAATAATAAAAAATATCACAAAGCCAAGCAATAAAAATGCAATTGCAATAAATGCAATAAACGCGCAATTGTAATAATTGCAAAAAATAGCCTATGTGATGCATCATGATGCAATAAGCAATAAATAATAAATGCTATTAATAAAACTATACATATTTATCTCTAAGTCATTTACCAGCAAATTCATGAACTTCACTTCCTATATTGTATATGAGCATTTTAGTCTAATAAGTCGGGGANCTGTTCTAAGTGAGCGCCTCGTCGTGGCTCGGTGGTTTGAGCAGTCTAACTAGGCAGAGTGGCCTTTCTCTGGCCAGAGATGTTAGACTGGGGCTAACACTCATAAGATCGCCCTTTATTGGATCCGTTGAGCCAGATGATCCTGATGTCGGAAGGCACACGTCATGGTATACCTAGACAGCCAATAACGTTCCATTCTTAGGTTGTGGTCACGTGAAGAATCGTGCGAAATATCGTCGCGGAGTTGTCAAGTGAAGCAGGAATAGCACGCTGGTTATTGCCTTCAAAGCTATGTAAGATAAAGTACTGATAAGATAAGGTGACCATTTTTAGAATTCAATGAAACATGCGAGAAGCTAGTTGAGTTGGATAGAAAAAAGGCGACTATTTTCTTAAGAAATAACTTAAATGAAGATTCTTGTCTATTCCTTATCAGTATTCTTTTTTTTTCCACAGAGTATCGACGTTGAATTCTTTAAGATGATCATCTATAAGCGATCCTTAGCTTGTCTGTGATGTACATAATAGCACAAAAGTATGCAACAAATAAATAATTAAGTAAATAATAAAAAATATCACAAAGCCAAGCAATAAAAATGCAATTGCAATAAATGCAATAAACACGCAATTGTAATAATTGCAAAAAATAGCCTATGTGATGCATCATGATGCAATAAGCAATAAATAATAAATGCTATTAATAAAACTATACATATTTATCTCTAAGTCATTTACCAGCAAATTCATGAACTTCACTTCCTATGTTGTATAAAAGCATTTTAGTCTAATAAGTCGGGGAAAATTTTTTAAATGCTCGGAGAAATATTGTTTCCGGTGTCACATTCGTGTGGAAGTGTCATCAATGTATGTTGCCATTTCAAATAAAGTAAAGTTAAAATTATGTTGCCACCACCCACTATGCGAGAGGCATAATGAACTTGCATTGTACTGTCAAAGGTCAGCATGAGGTACTTCGGTCCTCACACTATGTCCTATATTGTAACAAGCTTTTAAGTTAGAGAATTAGCTTGTATGCTTTCTCCATTTGCTGGATATCAGTCACATTTCTTTTGCCATCTCCGATACCTTCATCCTCACAACGTTACAGTCCATTTGTGGCATTGAAGTTCACATGGATGTGCTCAAGGCACAGGAAGTGATCAAAGAAGACGGTTGACTTGTTCCCATTGAGAATCTATCCAAACAACAGAATAACGATGGCATTCATCGTTCCGATGTGGCTATTAACCGATTCCTCCTGCCGCTGAAGTTTTTCAAAGAGAATCAGCTATGAATTCTTTTCTAAATGGGTAATGAAGAAAGAGTTCACTTGAGAATTCTGAAAGTCGATAATAAATATATAATAATAGAGCTTCTCGAGATCAGTTTATTCACTCATTTGCAAGATGTCGCCCACCCATAGAGAAGTCTTTTTTTAGGGTCATGATGACATGTCGCAATGATCTTGCTTGGAGCGCGAGAAATGCTGTGTTTTCAGCTCAACAATCAAGCAGATGTTTTCCAGTTCTATCATCGCCATCTCAAAATGCACATGCATAAGAATCCTTATGCATAGTTGAAGAATAAATAGCTCTTCTTGGTTTCGTTACAAAAGTTCCCATCGAAATCCCGTTGATGGTTACCTACCCACCACTGTCTTGCATATATGGAACTTCTCTACTTCAACACCAGGTATATTCTCTAGAGAATTAATGATACATAACCCGGATGTGATTTCAATTGGAGGACAGTTAGTGACAAGTACAAACGTTGTAGATGGCAACCTTGCATTCGATGCAAAACATTTGGTATGCCGTTGCGATTGAGTAAGTAGTGGTGGTGAAGGACATGTTACACTTGTTCGAAGTGATATCTCTTTCCCAAAATAGCGGCGGCTAAATTGATAAAACTTGTGCTATTGTAATGAAATTTTTATTGCTCGAAAATTTCTGCTAAATTGTTGAACACATTAATTGTGGAGAAAATATTTTAGGCCTGCTTAATTTTTATCAAAGAAACTTCGTTATTTTAAATATTTTAAATATTGGTCGCATTTCGATATTCTCAATTAAGGAGCCATCGTTTCATACGATTCCAAATTATTAATGAAATAACTCAAAACTTCGACGAGGATAGTTCGTAATTTCAAAGAAATTTTTGACTCGATTTATACTTAATATAAATTANNNAAAACCTTTTGTTTATCCTTCTTGCGTCGGAAGACTTTTCAAGCGAATAACTAAGACATATAAAGCCATATCTACCAATCAGTAAAAAGTGCACATAATAACCTAAAATAGTGCATTTTCTCGAAGGACTTTAGGAGTGTCATCACTTCTTTCTCGAAGCACCTGAAGATAAATGATCTGATATCTTCTATGAGGCTAATAGATAGGGATTTCGCGATTAGTAATCTCTCTATTTGCATAGAGTTTCTCAACTAACTTTTCTAATTGCCTTTCATCTTTATGTAANCAATTGCCTTTCATCTTGATGTGAATCAACGACATCCAACGCTCATTTTGTGCTCATTGATATCGACTTGACTAAGTTAAAATTGTACAAAAATTAGAGGCGATTCAAAAAAATGCAATTGTGCTTGCTCGAATTCCATCTGAAAAGAACCTCATTTCTCATTGCAGCCAATGAACGTTGCAGCCAACGAACATTGCAAATTGCTCAAATTCCGGCTTCGTTCTAAAACTTGTGAAAAGCTTGTAATTACCCTCCCTCCCCAAATTTTTGAAAACGACTCACATGGAATAATTGAAAATTACAGGCTAATATCGTTGACAACACAAACCTTTATCTTCGCCTTCTTCTAAGCATCCCCTCATCACCCCTTCCCCCCCCCCCCCCCCCCCCCCCCCCCCCCCCCCCCCCCCCCCCCCCCCCCCCCCCCCCCCCCCCCCNATTGTTCGTGCTTCTCTATGATCGAATTGAATATGTTCACAATAATATAGGGATAGATTGTGCTTAAATTAGTTTTGCAAAAATTTTCGATTCTCTATCTTTTTGATTGGTTGTTAACAAGATTTCATTTTTGCTTCCGGAAGTTCCGACGAGAAATTGGGAGGAAATACGGGACCAAATTGAGTAAGACGCTTTACATGAACTTGACGTTCAAAGTGGTATTTCCCATGGAAGTGTTCTGCGCACAGTTCTATATGCCTATAAACGTACAGAACAATGTTGTGTTCGCCTTTGCGCAGAAGGCATTATTAACCTATACGTTGCCGAATGCATTAGTTGTAATCAACGTCGATCGCATTAGGCGAAATGCTGTGTGGCTCATATATTTTCACCTACAGGTGCAGATAACCAAATTTGTTATGTTCGAAAATACCTCAAGTGCAGTTTCCGATTGCTTCAAACGCCTACAAATCTCAATTGATCAAAAACTCAAGATCGATAAGCACATTAGCAATAATTATTAAATGCATCTGTCGTAAGTCTAAAGATGCCAGTGTGCACTTCGGCTTGTCGGAATATGTAAATGAAGTCTTCTAGTACTCAAGTTTTAGAAGTGACATCTTCAGGATCAAAAAGGTGCACCAATATCCCACAAAAATTGCCCTTAAACAATGCAAGCTTTCTAGATCAAGCTAATATGTCTTGAATTATTTGGATTATGTGAATTAAAACCTCACCTCTGGATTCTCGTCAGCAAAAGATTCTACTCAGTTTCGTTCATATTGACCCATCGAAATATCTTTCACTCTCATGAAGTAAATGAATCGTTCCGTATAAATTGCACTTAATAAAATTCGATAAAAACGCTAACAATTTTCTTACAAAGAGAGTGAATAATGGATGAAATTCATATCCATCTATAGCTACAACTATTATCTCATCTAAACGAAGACACTCAATATGCTTCTATCAGAAATGATTTTCAACGAATGGTATCGTTTTGTGATTGTTAAAGCCATTGAATATTCAAATATCTTTAAACATTCTATTTCCATTGTATTTCTATTGTATTACTCAAGCATTTCTTATAAAAGTTTTCTTTACATTTTGCATTGCATAAATATCTTTATCTTGCATTGCATTGCACTTTTGCATAAATATTTATTTATTGACGAAATAAATATCGTTTTTTCATAGTGGAACATTTTTTTATGAGGCCATTTCGGTAAACGATCAAGTGTCAATTGATAAGAAATTTCAGAATTGAACATAGTGAGGTCATCAAAATATAACGATCGTTGTAATATATGTGATAATATATATGATTGATAACATATATGATAAGCAAGTGTATATGTTACGATACGCCAATAACAATGAATAGCTTCATGTCGAGGTGCTATCTTTTTGTGATTATTGATGCAACTAATTTAATCTTGCAAGAAGTTCTCGATAGTCATCCGATTGCAAGAATCTTATATAGGCATCACCCTTCAGAATCCTTTCGACATGTCGGATTGCCTCTTTAAAAAGATTTCCATCAACGTCTCTTTTTCGAAGCCTTTTTCGAATCGAATTACGCACATCGGATGGCAAAAATATCTGAATGAACATTGCGATGATATAATTAAAAATAAGTGATTAATTTGTTCAATACTATTTGCAAGTAATTGATGTATTCGTAGCAATTTTGGTGTCTTTTATCGAGAAGAATTTTGTGTTGTTTCGAACAGGTCTTTCTTTATCTCGTCTCTCATCTCAGATGTCGTTGCGTTTTCCGTACAAACCAGCGTCCTAAATTTTCGAAAAAGTTACCTCTCGATCCGATAAACTTTTTTTGATGCAAAGTGCCTAAAATTGCTCACTTTTCTATAGCTATGATCTTATATACAATGATATCTTTTGCTTGCCAAAAAATATCATTGCATATAAGATATCTTCAACGAAACTTATATACAATGATATCTCGTTTCCCTCAACGAAACTCCCTAAACAGTCCATCCAGACTATGCGTTGTAAAGCCCTGGTATATTTTCCAAAATTCCAAATCCGAAACTTCCAGAATTTTAGCACCGATAATGCGACAGTGATATGAATGTCAACAGCGATTTAACGTGCATGATGTTTTAGTAGCCACTTATTGGAGCGTGAATGCGTTCGGAGTGCAATTTTCGTCCATAAATTACAACGCTGAATGCATGTTAGATTCGGCTGAAATCCCTTTCAACAGAACAAAAAGGGCGAAAACATATGGGGACTTTTAAGCAGCACGCTAAGAATTCTTCTTAATGGTAAGGTGAGAAGATGGGGAAGGAGGGGAAGCACAAATCACAATAAACTACTGGTCGACAATAAGCCCAGGTGATTGTCTAAAGTAACCATCGCAGCTTATGCTGCTAGCGTCGAAATCGAGATTAATGATTGCATAATTATAGGATCACCTTTGCGAGAGAAAGGGCTGAACAGATTAAAGTGGAAGAAGTTGGAGAACCACGGCTAGTTTTGATGACTATCTAAAAAGAGTGGCCATGTTGGGCAAGGACACAAGTGAATGGAGTGGGGAAATGCAGGAAGGACCACGATGGAATAAAAGTTGGGCTGGATGGATTTGAAAAGTATTTATGAAGGTGCGAAAATTAATGAAGCTCAACCTCATTACTGGATCCCAATGCGATGAATTGTTTGAAGATGCGCTTTCCAAGATTGAACAATGCTCGATTTCCAGCACCAGCCAATGAGAATTCCGATGTTGCTTCCAAGAAACGAAGATTTTCCTCACATCTTATCTTTCGAAGAAAATTACGAAAATAGTATCGACCAAGCTAAACATGAATTTATTTGCCTCCGAATATTCTCATTCAAATATTCATAAAAATAGCTGTTTAGTGATGAACAAAAACATTTTCACGTTCTATAGAAGCTTAAGAAGTATAAGAATAAAGAAGCATAAATTGTTTTCCTACAACATTATTGCATCTATTCAAAAAAACAATGAACAAGTATATAGCAAGAACGAATCACTGCCAATCGGTGATCGCCAACAAATTTCATGGACGATTCGTTGCTAGCGTTGTTTCGACGACTAATAGTGAACACTTTTCTGGTGTACCATTTTCATGACCACCAAGATGACTTGAATTGCATTTCGATTGTTGGCCAGCAACAACTTATTTTTTGCAATTTCCAACGCCAACAAAGAATGCCTCTATACAAAGGGCACTTGTGGGATTGAATTGCTGATATAGGAGAAGGCAATACCTGATTCTGGAGAAGGTTATGGATACCTTGCTTCCAAGATAATACAGTCGATTTATTGATCAACTGTTCGAGGAAACGCATATATACATCGGATTGCTTGAAACGAGGAAATTGATCATTTTCGAGCATTCGCATCACTTCTTTTACTGCTTGATCGAATGCTGATATGGATGGATCGTCGGATTCGGCGGCTTCTTTAATATACTGAAAATCAAGACAGATGAAGAACGGTAGCAAAGGAGATGTAATAAAAGGCATTTTTGCATGAGCCGATATCAGGGAAGAATAATTAGAATGTGCAGAATAATGGCTGCATATTCTAATTACAAATAATTACGGCATTCGCACAAATTGTTGTAGGAGACAATCCATGCATTCATTGGCTTATTTCTAATTTGCTCATCGATGTATATTTTTCTTCCGTTTCTCTGCTTCCGTGATAGGAAACCCGCGTGTTGTTCAATCATGCAGATCCTCCGCAGTGTTTAAGTTCATCAGATATCAATTTCAAGTGATTCTTTTGATCGGATTTATCACTGAGTTGTCATGCGCACGTCTATTGGTTCTGGAATCAATAGCAAACAGTTGAATAATGATGAAACAGAGGTCTTCTACGTGGGATCCAGGAGGAGTAAGGTGAAACTTTGCTCAGTGTGGAACCCATGCAATTTTTTTTAGCACATTCAAATATCTGTAACCCTCCAGCGTTGATAAATCAGTGTGAATCATGAGCCATCGAGTTGTACTATATGTGCTATATGCTTATTGGGTCCATCAAATTTTACAATTTCAGCTGCCACCGCTCTTGGCTGATGCTATCAGAAGATGCTATGATGCATTTTTGTGAAGAAATTTTGAGGAGCTCGAAAAAGTTGGTTGCAATCTCTTGCAGTCTTGAATTTGATTTTTTCTAATGAAAGTTTCCAGAAATGACAAACAACGATAGTTGACCTAAAAAGGTCATTGGGTTAGAGAACGACGAGAGGTAACTCCACTCATATAATTATTACTCCCACGATGGGTGATTAGGACGTGTAGGTTATTCGGTTATTCCTCGTATCGACCTCAAGAAAAGTCCTTGGTGGGAATTAATTTTGAAATGCCTACTGATGGATGAAGACAAACCCGCGCTGTAGCAGTTCTCACTCTAAAAAAGTCAGAACTCCCCAATTTTCTATCACAATACACAAAAATCCGTCTCGAGACCCATGAGACCTACGCTGAAGTTTACTGGCGAACTCCCATAACACCGAAGAATCGCATTGCTCGCCCGGCTTTCAAGGTCCAATCGTAACTGAACAAAATGGCAAACGGGTTACAGAGAAGCAGAGAAAATTTATGCACAATTATGCAA
The DNA here is from genome assembly GCA_022844705.1 of Toxascaris leonina. Classification (NCBI taxonomy): domain Eukaryota; kingdom Metazoa; phylum Nematoda; class Chromadorea; order Rhabditida; family Ascarididae; genus Toxascaris; species Toxascaris leonina. The sequence continues at coordinate 20,956 of JAARMF010002826.1, forward strand.
CTATAAAATCACTGAGCGCGTACGTGTCTTTTACAACACCTTCGTATGATGATCTTGAAAATCTAATCAATGGGGCATAAAAGTGTAAGTCTTAGGAGAAGATACTGCTATATTCTTAAGCGACAAGAATATAATGGAGATATTTGAGAATTAAACAGTTAAAGACATAAAAAGATGAGCATATTAAAGGTTTTATTGCCGAAATTTGAGGGTTGTTACTATGATTATGGCTCAGTGAGGCGAAACATCAGTATAAACATCTCTAAGTGATTTGACGCATCCCAAGGTTTATAACAACAAACAATCGTAATACATATTAATGGGGTTGAGTTTTTTATAAAAGAGTTTTAAATAACGATGGAATCATCGAAACGACACAACTGAGAGAGATAACATTAGGAAAGAATTGGCATTATTTTTTTGCATTTATGAAGCATTTTAAGCGAAAATAAAAAATAACTCACCGTGAGAGCATTTGCGCTAATATTTAAATATGGTTCAAGACTTTCGAAAAAATATTCGATCAATTTCTTTTTATCGTCCACCTTATTGAATGCTTTATATCGTTTAATAGCTTCGATAAAATAGAGCGTCTCATCGGCAAGATTTTCGTGAAGAAAAACTCGAAATAATTCTCTCCCTTAAAATTGAGATTATTCGCAAATAAATGAAGAGTAATTCAACGAGCGTTTTCATTTCCATAAAAAATTTTTTGTTCCATTCAAAGTATAGATAAAAATAATACGAAAATTCTTTTATACTACTCATGGAATAGAGGAAAAATTATTTCCCACTTCACTTACTGATTGAAGTAAGAAAGCATTTCCGCTTGCTCAATAACTAATCGATGAGATAAGCAATCTCTTTAGAGATAACACATTTCGGACCTTTATTTTTTGTGCGCCATATTTATTTAAATTTATATAAGTCATGTCTCTTTTTGCTTCAGAGCTATAAATGAGAGCATAAATCATTCAGCTATTGTTTGCATCAGTATTCACGCCAGTTACAAAGATGCTCAAAACTTTATTAAAATAAAAGAATTACCAAAAATTTTACAGACGCTCAAAATAAAAATAAAAACCTTTACTATTACGAAGAAGAATACTAAGTGTTGCACCGGACCATGCATCCACAGTTTCATAGTCAATTCCATCGGTAGAGGGCATTGCTGGAACCACTCGTGTTAAGCATGAATCGACCATATTGGCATCAATATTTTGATAAAGCTGAAAAGAAAGTGGGAATATTCTAAACATTAGTGTTCTTCGACAATCATCACGTTGCATCTGATGCCTGAAAAACGACGACAAGGAAAGCAGGTGTGACAAACCTACACCTGCACTTAATCACCCTACCTCTCTAGTTACATCACGTATATGTGGTGTCGCTAGCTCATATGTGTATGTTTGTCGCATGTCAGACGTATATTAACTTATCGAATGCTCAAAACAACGATATTTGAAAGAAGCAAATTACATGAGTTTGGATTTTTGCTTATGTGATGGGCTGATTATGATAAAAATCGCATGCGAAAAAATTACTGGCAAACAAAAGTGGCATGCGAAAAAAGAGAAAGTTAGTGAAGATAGCACATGAAAAAAAAATGAGAAAAAGATTACCAACATAGAAGGGAGGTGAAGTTGCCTCAATGAGTCACCATTCTCTTTCTTTTGGTTTTTTTTAAGCGTCACTATTTTGAAAGCATTTGAAGTCATCCAAGATTTTGCGTTGATGAATTTTCGCATGCCATTTCCTCTCCCATCCCACCTAATTGTATGGCAATGAATTTGACTAACTCTTGAAGAGGTAAACTTTTGGCGGTAATGAGCATATAGCACAACTATTTGCATAAAGGCGATGCTTCTTTCCGCCGTATCGAGAAATTTTGACGTTTTTATAATAATTCGCTATCACCACATTTAATCTTTTTATGGGAATGCATTTCGCAAAAAATCGAGTTGCAAAAATTATTCATTAATGAAGTCATAAAAAAAAAAGCTCGAACGTCGATAATGCTTATTAAATTAGCTGACCTACGTATTAAGCATCAATTACCTGCGAATGTGTCTCCAAGAAAGTTCTAGATTGCAGTGCCTACTAGCACGAACTATATAACTTATGTGCCGAATTTGTGCTAATTAAGTTATCAATATAAAAAATTATGACCAAAGAAATTCGATAAAAAGCGCTTCATAAATCTGAACTATTACAATTTGAGGCTAATAAAATTTTAAGCTGCTATTGCTTATTTGGTTATTGAAATTATTTAGGCGATTTTGCTATAAGTGCGAACTTAAAAAATTGGAATTAATCAAAATTTCGTGTAATCAATAACAATTTAAATGAATAAAACTAAGAGAATCGTTGAGATCAGATGGAATTGAAATAAATAAATTAGTAATCGAATAGCCGTAGTGTTTCTTTGAGCATAATTTTAGGGTCAATTAAAAATTTCACAAAAAAAAATATTCGAAAAGGAGAGAAAAAGAACTGACTATGATAACCTATCACTATGGCTAATAAATTCTCTTATCAACGATCGTCGAACTCAACGATACTTCTTGCAATTTCAATGATAGAAAAAAAAAGAAGAGAAATGAAATATGCTAATTATATTCATAACTTTATACCTCAATAACTGGTAATTTCGGAAAAGCTTCCAACCACTTCTACATGCATTAATTTGAAGCCGTTTAAGCAATTTAGAAGCTGCAGCTTGGCAACCGCAATAACGCCCTATGCTATACGGATAAATTGTATTAGCTTATTAATTTTCGAATTAATAGGTTGAGCTATTCGCCATCATTTAATGTCAGTAGCGCCGACAACTTTATAAAGAATATTGAGATACGAGGGTGGAAAAGGAGGAGGAGGAAAAGAACGAAGAGATAAGATGGAATGCACTGAAGGGTAAGAGAGATGAATTGAGATGTATTGACTAGACTGAGTGGGAGAGCATTATGAATTTAAATATATTTGAAAAAGAAGGTGAATGGAGAGAAGCAAAATGTAAAAAAAGAGTCTTTTCAGCAATTATGACATTCTATTATCCTATAGAGAATGTTATTGGTCAAAAATGTCATTTAAATATGTCAATATCCGTTTGAGATTAGATTGATAAATATTTAAACGAAAACACCATTGATTCTATGGATAATGAGCTCACTAAAACGATTAATTCTCGCCGAAAGCAAATTTATTTTGAAAAAAAGCGCAATATTGTAATAGATTGAACACATTGAACAGCTGTGA
>JAARMF010002827.1:0-16335 GCA_022844705.1 Toxascaris leonina
TAGAAACACAACAACGAACTCTGTTCTCTAAAAACGTCATTTTAAAACTTTCGAGGTTTTGATGTTTTTGCCCGGCCATAGGAGGTAGCGCTGTGAATATGAATCCATTTAGAAGTTCTGTAAATGCATCAGGGTGAGGCGATAACATTTGCGCAACGCGACTTCAGCGTATTTTTCTGTGACAATTGTCTTTATGAGTATGTGCTACAGTATTGCTACAAATGTCGTCTTTGTATGATGGTACAACACATCTATGAATGCAAATCAACGCATCAAACGTGCAACGTGAAAGGCGGATGGTAAACGCTTCACTGCATGCTATTTTACTGTTACGTAAAGATGTGTTGTCGTGGTTGTTATAATCGTTGCACAACTGCACTCGATCATCTCATCTGCTTCGAAGAGGACGACTAAGCAGATCGTAAAAGAGTGCTTCACATTGTTATCGTCCCGTATACATCGGCAGTGCCCTCCCCAAACATCGACACGGCCCACAACCCTATCCCACTTCAATGTCAGTTCACCTGAGTCCTCACCTCAACTTGTTTCCCCATTGCCCAATGTCACATGCGAAGATCAGCCATTAGCCGTACTGCGTGCACGAGATCACTGCTTCCAGCAACTATAAGAGCTATACGTGCACGAGATCACTGCTTCCAGCAACTATAAGAGCTACGAGATCACTGCTTCCAGCAACTATAATAATTCAGCAACGTTGGAGTGGACCCGAGTCCTAACACAAAGTGAATTCGAAGTTGGCACGCTGCCAAAGGAACGTTTGATAGCACGGTATTGATGCCCTTGGGACGACGTCGTTAGGCGTGGGGAATGCGTTGGAAGTTTAAAGCTGCCAGGTGGTGTTCAAAGTTTTATCGGAAATGTTTGCAAGCGCCTAACAAGCTTTTCGCCTCTGAACTGTGCCCAACTGTAAGAACAATGGCCTCAGGTTTAAAGGCGCAAATAGCATATTTGTTTGCTCAAAATCAGATGGATCGCCGATAAAAGGCGGTGTCGCCAAATCGGATATGGCGTCAAAATGCAGCAACGCACTGCAACTCGAATCATTTTCAACGTTTCGTCCTCACTTAAAGGACACTTAAACGATGTAGGAGATGGCTGTCGTTTATAAAGAAAGCGCCGGAATGCCCTGCAGCCATGATGACGAAGTTGTTGCGCAGTAGCGCAATGAACTCGTTGGTCTAACCCTTGTGGGACTGTCCTTCTGTGGCTGCACGAAACGACAAATATGTATTCATAGCAGTGCTCGTGTCGCGAATCTGGATCCGTGGTTTCTGAGCCACGACAGTTTGTAAGTTCCCCTCTAATATAAGCGGCTCCCACCTCCTCCACCACAACAGCACCATCGGCGCGGATCACGTTCTCAGTACTTTAACATCTGGCTGGGGCGTTACGTCAATCTCCTCACAGTCATCACACGCATATCCGTTCATATATTAAAGCACACACAACCAGAACTGATATACCTGGTGGAGGTTTCATAGCAGCACAGTGGTGAAAATGGAAATAAGTGTTCACTACCAACTACAGTAATTCGTTAATTTATAGCTCATTTGCTCGACCACAGTCGTGCACTCTCCATCGTTCCTTGGAATTCTGCATACGTTGCCAATAATGAACACGGCAATCGGTCAGCTCTTCTTCCAGCGTTGTTTTATCAATTTTATAAGCGCTCTAACCTAATTATTCTTCACCAACTTCATGCCACTCCTTGAGAGGACCTCAGAGCTTGTCGAAGAAACGTTTTTTCGCATGCGAACATAACGTTCTACGACATCTGCAAGGTTGCTATCCATCCAATTAGTCGCTTCAACTTCTACTTCACTAAGTCAGCCACACCGTTGAAAAGACGGAAGGCGAACAGATGAGTGCCTGCCACGTCTTGGCCTGGAAAAAATAAAAAGCTGGGAATAAAAAACTTCATGCTACTGGCAAAAGCCAATGATGAAGTAAACGAATCGTCGAATCGGTGTTGGGAAGCCCATTTACAATAGGTGTTGGGAAGGCACATGGTGGCAAATTGTAAAATAAGCGGAACTTTATGGGCTGCTAACGCAAAAGTAGTGTCAGCATGTGACGCCGCAACAATCAAACATACAGACATGAGCGCAGAGAAGACGTGGATTACGTCGACTCCATCGCGACGGCGTACTACCTGCTCGAGCATCTGAGTAGTAGAAACAAAGCCGAATAAGAACACACAGCTGGCCAAAAATGCTCACCGAAAGCTGCCCTTTCCTAACAGACAAGTAGGCAAAACTGGACAACCACTCACCCACTAAATGAACTCTCGACTTTAACCTCCCCTTCCCTCCCCTCCCAATTCCCATAAAGATCACGATGACACGGCACCATTATAATTAAGCTTTCATGAACAAGGCCAACTGCTAACAAGAAACGACAAAATGAACACGCAGAAGAGGGCCCACAGTGAACAATTCAGCTGCTGAAACGACAGTTCATTGCACTAACAGCATTGGCATTGCTGTCATATCGCGCTTTCCGCGAAAGTACACAAATATAGGGATGCCTTTCCACTCAGCAACATCCTTCCCCTCACCTTCATCAACCAGCTATAATTGCATTACTTCAATCGAGGTTTCTTAATTTAGGTGTGTCATTGAGATGCTGCCAAACTTCAATGGACTTTTGATGAAATTGTTGAGAAAGACGGACCTTTAGAGAATTCTAAACTAGTTCATCTTGTCAGATGTAGAGTACATGACACTCACAGCTCTCAGCTTCATCAACGCGCCTTTCTCACGAAACTGTGGAAGTGTTTCTGAAGGACCGGAAATTCAAATGCTGACTTTCTCAACAACCTTAGCTCATGTGTCTTCTGCAACAGCGCCAATTAAATGTTCAAAAAGCATTATTTCTGCGCTTTTATGATAGAAACTTTCGACTGACAAAATCTGGCGGCATGTGAGCATTATCGGAATTCGTCGGCCATCTCAACATCATGTGTCCCCAGAAAGCGTGCCTCTCTGTTGCATTGCAATACTCCGGGAATGAGTATCATTATGAAGCGAGTCGGATGTCCGTTGGGGCAAACGAAATAACATTAAAGATGAAAAACTCTCACACTTTTCGGCAAGCAGCGGAAAAACGCTCGATTCGAGTGGCACATAGTAAGTTATATTTGCAAGAAAGAGGCTAACAACGCGATTCACTATCCCATTAGTGTGTCGTTTCAACAACTAAACACACAATCCAACAACGATCATAGAGCACAACGACGGGTATTCAACAAAGCATTTCGACGACGACCTATCCAATGAACAAAATCTGAAAGTGGAATGAGCAAGTTATGCGCCGTTCTCATAAACTGCGTAACAATCAAATAATCACAGCAGTGAGGAGTCGAGACGTCGATCAGCTGGCGTGTCCACAGTGCTTATGCAGCTTACAATCACTGACTAAAGCGGAACAAGTGAGCACAAGCACTCATCTTCGAAAAGTCAAAAGCACTGCTGTCAACGTGGATCGAACCCTTCAGGCAGTGATAATTTACCCACCATTCAGCACATCTTTTGGCCACATTATTTCGTCTCTCCCGATTCAACAAGATGCATGCCTTTCAACACGAACTAGCTGCGAAGACGACAACAAAGTATCTGCACAGAACGAAAAACTCGAAGAGGCGTTTGAATGGATTATGGACGCTCTACTGTCCTGTCCGCTCATAGTGCAGTTTACAAGCACTGACTATAGCGGAACAAATGCACACAAGCTTATAGATAATGAGCGGATGCCAAATCCATCTCAACCTGCTAAGAAGTAGAAGAGGGTAGCCCCACTCTCTTATACAACACCACTTCGATCGCAACCCTCGGCACTGCTCCCAGACAAGGCTAACATTAAGAATTGTAGACTACTGGTCACCCTTCTGTCGATAACGAGAGAGACGAAAACCAATATGTGGACAAACAGCAATGTTCACCGCAGTCGAAAAGACTACGGCGGTGCGGGGCGGAAATGCACAGATATCACTACTTGTTAATTTTGTTCAGAAACATTCCGGATCGATTCCACGTGTTGCGAACAAAAGTGAAAACACATCCTGTTGCAATAATCCCGACTTTGTAGGCCATTAGAAACAGCTTCTGATTGCCGCATAAATCAAACTATCAACAGGATTTTTGTCCGCATGACGACTGAAGACGTGCGAGTCAAAACGAGCCTCACTCCTCCCGCTCTTCCAATCGTTCATAAACGCCCACACTGTACCGATCACAGCCCCAATGGAATGATGCTGAGTGGATGTATCCCGCAAATCACAAATCACACACGCTGCCGCAGATTATTTCTACAGCAGTATACATCTACCGTTGCTCTGCGTGGCAGCTTTCGAATGATGTCGTCCGCGAGGGAACGTGCTGGTCAGAATAGACGCGCAGCTGTCCGTGCGACACCCAACTCGACGAGCCGCAGTACACATCAGTGGAGTGGTCGCTCCCTGCTCGCTATGCCCCTCCATCGCATCGAGCGACGAACAAACTACCACATCGACCTTCATCTGAATCCGTTTGAATCATGTGTTACAAATGACGACAGAAGTGCAACGAAAAGATCGAAGTTTCATGAAGATTGCAAAAACAAAACAGCGAACTGCTGAGAAAATGTAATGCATCTTAGAAAGTGCCAACTACTGAGTGCAACAAACTAAGCTGCAGTATCAAATGAAGCAAAATATAGGGATGCCAGCGCCATCGGCGCAATGAGAATGAAAAAGGAATCATAAAAAGAGACGGGACGAATGTAGACTCACTGCAACCGACACGAACATTTACTGCCATCACCGAAACATTCAATCTCTTCACATAACACTCCATAAATGTCGTCCACCCACAAAACTTTTCGATTCTCTCTACCTTTATCGAGGAATCAGTTTGACATGTGCAAAGTCTGCCGGAACTCTGTGCCTATTTAATTAGTTAATTCCTGTTTGCGCCGTGAAAAGATTTTATTTGCTGCATTATGCACCGCTATATCGTCACGTTTCATGACCACTAGAAATAACTCACTCCACTAATTGAACTATAAGAACGATCACAGAAAACTCAACCTTAACTGGTTACTCTAATAACCCTAATTTTCGGTGGTTTCTAGAGCAAAAGTACAATAAAACGTTAGAAGGTCATTTAGTGGGTCTCGAACCGGAATCGAGGCCAACTGAAGTTAACCTTGAAACAAACGTTCGCTTGTGCCCGGAAGGAGAGATGACTGCTGAGAGTGATTAGGACATTAGCAAGTGTTGAAGGTATGCGAAACGAGCCTTTATATTCATCAAACTTCGCTAATGCAAACTTTGAAGCGCATGGATACCAGTGATGTCAACGATTTGCAGTTTTATAGAAACATCGTTTCTCAAGTCTGGATGCTCGAATAATCGAATAGTGAAGTCTGGCAGACAAAACAGCACTCTGCAATGTTTCTTGTGCACCAAGCACTTGACCAACTCAAATACACCACCTTATATATCTATTTCGTTGCTATTAAATAACGCCAATGCAAGAAAGATGGGCAAAAGATTTTGCAGCAGAGAGATGCCGATACATAACCACCTGTTCATTTCGCTGTCCAGCATGGTTTGGCCACGCCTTATTGGTTATCCACTCAAAATTATTTTCGCTCCTGTCGTCCCCTTCCTTCGACAGCTGAGAGGTTGAAGAGCACAAAGACCCCGAACATGATTCCTTGCCCTGCAAGCAAAGCGTTTCAGCAGCCAGTCGCCCTAACAGCCAGTAAGTAGAAAAAGCGACCAGTAAACTTCCAACTTAAGTAGTTTTGGATGATCCCACCATGGTTCAACAATTTCAAATATCGCTAGGCATCCCCAACCTAACGGTCACTTGACCGTCTTCCAGCAGCCGGTCGCGATAGTTTGTTATCAGCAGGAATTTATTCAAAATGACCGCTCCAGAAGCGTTTAACGTTGGCCCCATTATACCCCACATCCTTCATAGCCTAAAACATAGGAATGAAACCGTAGAGAAATAGGAAGTTTAGAAGTGGGATCAGCAGCCGTAGAACTACCTTCAAATCAATATGTCGTTGCGGGATAATTTCAGCGCCACTATTACTATGCAGGGATCCGAAAATCCGCCCTGTAACATTTAAAAGGCCTCCTATGACATCCTGCTAAGATCTTTGTTCTCGATTCTACGGCTAAATTTACGTTGTCTTCGTATGGTTTTTCATCCATGAACTCAATCTTGGCTTTTTCAAAGACTTTGGTGCTATCGGCTCCTATCTTGCTAAAAACACCACCCAACACAAGTGAACTTCAGAATGACGATAAAAACGAACGAGCTGCTGCAACACAACCGAAGATCCTAGCGGTGTCCTCATTGACGAAGGCTGTACAAGGACCACTGGCGAGTAGGATGTCTTTGCGGAGACTGCCGCTGGCTCTGAAATAGAGAACCTTACAGTGACAAAAGTGCAACAACATATCAGACAATAAAAGCGCACCTTACAAACCTTTTTTTAATGACACATCAGCCGAATAAACGGATGACATTTTCTTTAGAAAACAGCCATTAAACTTCGCCCCGACCATATAGAAATTTATTTTAAAAAAGCTTCTACAATGCAGAAAACGCTGATAATTCTCTCCTTTTCTCTCTCTCTCTCTCCCCCCCTCTACTCAAGGAACAAATTTTGAAGCTTCCAGAGAACAACTTCCCATGCACGGATTAAAAATGACATATGTGAATCGGCTTAGTTCAATACGGAGCGATGGAAAAGATAAAAGCGGGGATCTGAACAACACGGTCGGAAAACAGCCAATGAATCTTGGTACGCTCGTAAAGGATGGGACGCTCAATTATTTTGCTCACTACAGAGTCCGGAGAAAGTTCTCATATTTAAGCGCAATCTAAAAAGTGGCAGACGTGAGTTACTGCCACAGAAAAGAGGTGGAGAATCCATGGAAATCCATGCTCCTAGAAATGAACGTTTTAATTAAACTACAGGATCTTGAGCGCAAGATTTTCGTTACCTCCCTGATGTGTCGTACCTTCAAACTCTTCCTCCGTTCAAGGTTTTGGTTCGTTTCGCATACCTCAGCTAGAAATTGCGGCGCCTCTTTGCTCACCATACTTTGAAATTTTCTGTTCGCTTTGCATTTCTCATATTCAAATATTTCCGATATTTCTCGGCCGATTCAGTCGGAAATTTTGTTTGCCTAGCTTGCCTTATCTTATTAGATGGATGTGTGGCTCAAGAATGCCGGGACTTCGGGAAGTTATTTCCTTGAAAAAAATAGTATTTTTTTTTAAGAGAATAGTTCTGCCTTCCTCGATCAGATACTCTTATTCAAGAGCTGCACTGGTTTGGCGTATACACTCTTCTAGCAAAATACACTTCATCCGATGAGAACTGAAAAAGGATAAAAGTAGAAGGTTGTTTGCAGCAGCAACTTAACTATGCATTCACTTATGAAGAAGCCTACCTCTTCAAGTGGCATTTCTGAGTAAGTGCTCATAAAGGTATACACTAACACCGTGAAGCCAAGTGAGGAAGCATGCAGCAGCTGCTCATATGAATAATAATTTTACAGTCTCCGTCGCAGCAACTAGTTTCATGCACCATCAATGAACGAAAGGACGTAAGCAATAATGATTTCGAGCCATTATTGAAGAGCTGAAAGCAAGAAGAGATGCTTTCTACACATACTTCCATGGACCAAAGTAAACGCGAAATAATGTCGAACTCTTCCAAGTAGAATTCAAACTGCTCGCTGCAAGGAATGTAAGCACTGCTCTGATGCAAATGTCAGCTTATTGTAAAGGAAAATTTCGAATATGCGGTGGCACGTTCGTATGCTCTTGAGCACACTGCCCATCCGGGTATACTGCATCAAAGCAAATGTTAAGCTCCCACATAATGCGCATTTTATCGCCACGATAAATTAACTCAGGACTGAAGTTTAATCGGTAGAAAAACGTTCGCCAGCAGCAAGCAAATTCCCACCTCATCTGCCCCTCGCCTTTCAACGTAAGAAAATAGAAATTTTTGCGAGCAACGTATACTTGCGCACAAATATCGGAACCAGCACATGCACTCTGAAGAAAATGAGCCGGACAAGTGGAACTCTTGGCGTTTTTTTCTAATTTGAGTGGCAATTCACCTATGTTTGGGGTGATGAATGAATGTTGGGAACGATATTCACAGCAAGGACGCAACTAAAATCTCAGTCGCGCAACGCCAACAGAGATAAAAGGCAGCTGACTAACTTCAAGCTCTGAAATGCTGTCATAGAATTCTTTCAACGAATGCAACACAAGTTCCAAAAAGTGGAAGAGAATCGCTAGATAACTCCAACCTATAGGACGGACGCGCAGTGAACACTCACGCTTTGCATAAGGGCTCTTGTCCACAATCATGCTAAAGCAACAAAATCTCATATTAGCTATACAATGTGCAAATGCCGAGTCGTGCGTTGCTGATCGTTAAATAACACCTAGACATGCAAAAAATCGAAACAAACGGACCACGATCTGGTGGTAACGTCAACTCGGCGAGGGGCATGCCGACGGTAGGCGATAAGCTCGAGAGAGGACTGACTTCGTCGACCGATTTAGAATGGCCCACATGGCATGTCTCAAGCACAACATCGTCCCCCTCAATCAAACTGCCGTTCATAAGCGTGTGCCGTCGGCCTGGATAACGACGCAGAGTGAACTTCTGAAATTGCAACTCTGCTACTCACTATTTTATGTCACAACACACGTTAATTTCGGCCCTTTCCACCGGCTGTATTTGCAGCCGAACTTTGATTCGCCGTTTTTGATTTCTTCTGTCCCTTTATGTTCATTATCATTACCTCAAAGATGGATAATCACTACTACAATCACTACTGTCTCAAAGATTTTATAACTTTAAAGAATGCTGGTTTTCGAAAGTAAAAAGGCCGGAATCGAAAAGTCGCTCCCCTATGATCATTGGCCGATAGCAACATTCCTAATAGTTAGTGGTAGCAATCCATGTGCAGCTCGTGCAGCTGCTGCATATCAGCGGAAAAAAAGTTGATAAAGGCTGCAGACAGAGAAAGGAAGACACTACGAAAGTGTAAATGGCCAGCAGTTCCAAAATGAAAATATGCAAATATCAAGCACTTTTGAAGACTCAGTTGGGCGTCATTTTTGGACTCGATTAAGGAGAATTAAAAATAACAGGGCGCAAAAAAATAGCAGGCGGATCTCTGCACAAAAATCAAGGGGACAGGCGAAGAAGGGTGCATTCGATTTTGCGAACTGAGCGGCTAGATTGCCCTCTATTCAAGCACCCTAAATCTTCACTTCCACCGGCCAACACAACCGGACGTAAAAAGGCTAACATGAAGTCGAGATGCACAATACTGAAAATCTTTTCAGTTGCTCGTAACTTCCTAAATAATAAAACGTATTTAGGCGAAGTTTTAATCAGTTGCTCTATATTTTTTCGCCACTCTCTTTACCTTTTTCGATGGAGCGGAAGAAAGCCAGTGCTTTAATTTTCACTACTCCCAAAACAGCACAATCACAGTGAAAAAGTTTCCGCGTACATTCTTGGAAAGCTTATTGACAATCCGCAAATTGGAGACTTCATCTCATAATTTGCTGCTGAAAAACAATCAAAATAAGCTGATCGAACACAAACAGCTAAGCGGGAAAACCAAAATCGGTTAAACGCAGAAATTGAGGTGCTGACATTCTTTCTGAAGTTAAATGACCATATTGAAGAAGTGAACACTGAGAAGCGCTTAGCAACAACGTCATTTTAATGGAAAATTTGTGAGTCTCGTTGGCACTTACAACCCTGGCAACAAATCTACACATCAACGAATGAACTGTAGTCCTGCAACAAGATTTTTCTACAAGTGAGCATCATCGCTGGTGACTACGACCGACTACTTCTGGTCCCCCCTCCCATCAGCGAATTAAATGCGGAATAAAGCCAAATTCGATTGCCCCTCCCATTTTCCATGCTGATCGAAACAGAACTAAGATAAAATCAAACTGCGTATTTGTAAACTAAATCATGGCGACATCACGGACACTGACAGCAAGCGGCCGGTCATCAGCTGACGAATAGGAATGCGGATTATATTCAATAGCGCCATAGTGGGATGGGTTTGTGTATGATGGGCGTAATAATAAATCTGGCATAAACCAAACAACGATCACTATTATAACGCTACTGATGTCGCTACTGTCACAAAGGTAGCATAGTACAAGTCCAGCAAAGCGAGCACTTCAAAAAGGGCGTGAAAGGGCAGGAAAGCGGCGAAACGACCGATAGAATCGAATCCAATAGAATGCTCATAAGTGCACCTACCTGGTCTTCCTGTTTGAAGTTCATCGTCATGCGACCTTGCAATATTCGCTGGTCAGCAGCATCGCACACAACCATTCGACTTCGAATCGGAGACGCAGCACTTGACGAAGCCGAAGACACTGACGGGTCGATGATATCCTCATCGACAAACAGTACTTTTCGTGAAGAAACTGAGCAACTTGGCAGCGAGACGCTTCGCCTCGAACGAGCCCTCAATTCAGTTATTCACTCTGTACGACTCACAACTCCATCATTCACCAAACATTAAACGTCTGTCAAAGTATTTCTTCAAAACGGAGGGGAAAGATCAAATTACTTAGTCCAGCACATTAGAACGAAACTGACAGAGGAAAACCTAAAGCAGAGGGATTTGCTGGCCTCATTATTCGGCGACGTCAACACAAATAACCAAGGATGACAGCCAAGAAACAAAGACGTGCCCTGCACAGTCAGCATGAGCAACGGACGTCACAACCCATCCGATATGACGCTCAAAAAGTGGGGCAATGTTTGTACCTATTCAGGAACTCTCTTTAACTTGACCCATAAGATCGACACCTTCCTTAGTACAACAAAAGTGGCGACTGAATGGAAGTTCTGGCAATGGAAACTTTTTAGCTTAACTCCGTGAACGACAAATTGCTCGATACGAGCAAATTGCACGCCCGCAGCCACTTAATGACAAATGCTGGCAATTATGGCAAAACTCATTAGCACAGTGGTTATGGGTCGAAATATATGGATTAGTTTCAATAAGGTGATTTCCTGCTGCAGATCAAAAGATATGAAAGAAACCTTTGCTGAGGGTGACTTCGTTGCTCCTTGTCCAACTTATAGTTCTCTTCGCCATGGCAAACACGTGTCCACTCCATAAATCCATTCTGCTCTTGTCCACTAAACAAAAGTTGCTTTCATTCGAAACGTAACGAGACAACTCCAATTAGCAACAAAGAAAAATTCGAATAAAAAACGCGAATCGTGAACAATTCGAACGAGGCTGGTTGTCTCATCTGTGTGCAAGGAAAGAAGATAGATTTAATTGAAACTGTAAGCAGCCACAACTTATGAAACACTCGTATTCCTTCCGGATCACCGTTCATTTTCCACTCTTTCTGAATTGCATAGCCCTCCACCCCCTTCCCCATCTCCTACTCACAGATCCCACCTTTGAATACCAAAAGCTCGCGTCAGATCAACCACTCAAAGCGTCTGCTCAACAATAACCTGTTACGATGCTGTCGCCGATCCGTACGATGCGCAGCTTCATGAGGAGTAGTGTTCTCTGAAGCTGTGCTACATCGTCGCCTCACGTTGGCCATGTCCGGAAGCGCGAGCTTACGAGTAGTGCTATAGATTTCGTGACTCATAAACGGGTTGCCCCCTTTGGTGCTCTCCTTAAAGAACTTTATTTTAAACATTGTTTCTAACCTGAAAAATAGCACAAAAAAAACATGACGAACCAGATCAACGGTCTCTTCCTCCACGGCTACACTCCGTGCAAGTTCTTCCATGCGACACTTCTTCCGGACTTCCTCCTCGCACTCATCCCCATCGGTCTCCAAAGAAAATCGTCCACAGCGTAACGCCGCCCTTCTGGCATCCCAATACAGAACGCTCCTGCAACTCAGAAACGCAGCCATAGCAAGGAAAATTTCTGGCCCTCGTTTAAGCGAACTTTCGACAACATTCCTAGGATGTGAACATGTAAGAATAAGACGAGAAAAGACAAACGAAAAACGATCTTAAAACATTTGTTAACCTATATCCGTCTTATACTACCCCTACTGCAGTGTCCACAGCATTTGCAACGAGAGCACCCCCTCCCTTCTGAATGACCGTCATGCCTTTGAACATAATCGATAAGCAAGAAAACATCCTTACTCGGTTTTGCCAAAACTGCCGTCCTCACTGGTTGGTGAAAAGTAAGCCGACGGTGTCTGTTTGCAACGTGATGCTGGCTTCAATGCCGCATCCGAGAAGGAACGCTCCAGTCCTGCAGCAATTGCATTCATTGAACGTTACGTAAACTTGTGAAATGAAGAAAAGAAAAAGCACAAGTGAAAAAGAAAAATCAGCAGTGAGGTGCGCTCACTCTGCTGGAAAAAAGGTAGAAGAGGAGCGGACGAAGGTAACTGACCCCTTAATTTAGCTCAATTTGAAACAAAATTTTCGAGACCGTGGTGTCTCTATGGAGGACCAGATTTGAGAAACGCCATTTTTTTCTTTTTTGAAAAAAATCGAGGGTTGAAGGTAAGGGGAAAAGAGGGAGTGCACATGTATACTGGGCTGCGAACCTCAGCTTCTGCACAGGAGGGAGCTAATGCACCAAGCTAGGTATTTTGAACAACCACAAGCCTTACGAAAATGGAAGCCAGTGATGAAAGTCAAAAATGTAGCGACCGCCAGCAAATGAAGATATGCGCATCAAAAATAAGGCAGCAAATGAATTTTAAAGCTGAATAAACCGAGCATCCCTTCCCGCTGATTCCAAAGCTACCCGTCTTAGCTCGACCAGCAAAAAAAGTGTAAGCTCCTGAAGCACACGAGAACAAACTTACTTGTGTCGTTAGCTGGTGCTTCGACACTAATATGTGTTAACCGATCGCTCCACCTCGAACGAATGAAGTCTCGTAGTCGTGCATGAATACTTGAGAAAGGTGGGCGCGCTGAGGGATCCATCTGAAAGTGTTGATTCACATTCCGTCATGAGCGAAAATAGCCAGAAAAAGCGGAATGAACCAGTACGCAATCAGTGTCATCAACACATACTTTCACAGCTTCGACAACACCACACCAAAGATGGGATTGACACTGACCTTCCTCTCCCTTTCCCCTCTCACCTCTTACTCAATATATTTCCGATCAACACTGGTGAGCACTAGAGGTAACAGGTACTTCGGCCAACTGTTCGTTCAAATCGAATCCAAAGCAGTAAAAAGGGCCGAGGGGGCATCAACGAAGTCCCACACCAGCAAGCACCACCACATACATATTACTATTGGCAAGGGCCTCGAGAAGTTCTCTTGAGTTGCTTCTTCCGCTATTAGAGGGCACTGAAGACAGGTAATAATGAGGACTTGAGTACTAGCAGATGAAACTCGGAAACTTCGAAGCGAAATCGTAAAAAAATCTGAAGGCATAGAATTTTAAGCGTGCAGCTCTCGCACGCAAGCTGAATAGGTGCCGACAGATTTGAACGACCCCCACAGATCAAACGACAAACCAGACAGCACTGGAAAGTGAGTTTCAGCAGCTCGAGTGGCGTATCGATTTGACAATGTGCCGGGAATCGGATATAATCAAGACCAAAGTTGTTCGTCCTATAAAGTCCAGCTTCCGGGTCGGCGTCTATTCGAGCGATCATCTGACACATTATTATACCGAAAGAGAATACATCCGCCTGAAAAAAACGGTGTTGTTGTTTCACAACCTTGGAAGAAAACTTCATTGGGTTGCATACACCTATTCAAAAACACAACTGCAGACTCCTGTAACACCTGCAAAGGCGAATTTAGGACTACTGATAGCGCACATGACCGCTGCACAACACATCGGCCAAGCTGTCCACAATCACAGCGAAGCTAGCGCAAAACTTCCGGCAGTAATTAATGCAAAACATGGCATCGAAGCAATAAAAGTCCTCCACTAAGACGTGAAATTCAACTGAAAAACAAAATCATCGGAATGCTTAATAATGCACTCCCAACAAGAGGTTTTCGCTACTCCTCTCTTTTTTTCTTTCACGGTCAACCACAATAAAAACCTATCTCCACATAATTTAAGCAAAGCTGCGTTTTTGTTGAACCGTTGTGTCAATCTCGTCTATCCATAGAAACCACGTGAATGTCGTTAAAAGCATTTCATGCAAGCAAACCTGAACTGAAGACTGCAAATCAATGTATAAAACACTTTGCTACATGTATAAATCGAATGCAACTTTTCGAGCACCACTACTTTCAGTTTGCGTACATCTCTTTTCCCCTGTTTCGATGAGTAAGGTGAGCCGAGAAATCGTTCCTCAGCTCCAAATTCTCATAGATAGCGGAAAATTACTACATTTCGAGAAGAATATAAGTTTAACTTCCCTCAATACGACACTAACAGGAATGGATAATCGGATTTTACCCACCTTTTCATCGTAGTACTCCTCCTTTAGACATTCGGGAGCCATCCAATATGGTGTGCCCACCTGGATTAGTCGCTCACCTTTCGCTGGAATACGACAAGACAGACCAAAATCAGCCACTACCGCCTTCATACCGTCATATCCAACTGACTGCAGCAGTACGTTCTGAAAAATGCGTTTTCCTACACACCGTATCGCATCACTTACGGTGTAATGCCACATCCAATAGTTGACGTGGGAGGTCGACTAAGAGCTGTCATCTACTGAAACCACTGAATGTCGTACCGATTACACGTCCACGCAGTGAAATGCAAAGGATTATTGTTATAGGCAACTTGCGACATTCATTTATTCGAAGTTGACCATTTCAAACTTGGACGTGTAATCGGTACGATATATATATATATATATATATATATGTGCTAGAACCAAACAGTCCTACTGTCATACAAAATTCTGAAAGAATAAACCACTTTTGAAATTTGCAGAACTCATTGAGCTCGAAAATTTCGAAAGTTTCAAGAGGGAGGTCGTATCTCTCTTCCAGTTTTCCTATTTATGCGGTATCTCGTGGAAGTCTCCTATCCTAGACTGTCAGGTTAGTGTACTTCTACTTTAAGGCACCTGCAAATAATCCTAGAAAGCTCTGAGATATGTCAAAGCAGCTTAAAATATCCTGAACTCTCCATCAAAGCAGTTCTTCTGCCGCAAACATTTTGAGCGGACGAAAATGAAGGGTAGTGATGCATGACGAATATTGCCTTTGCTTGTGGAAATAGCAATAACGACGGTTTAGGCTAAAAAATGAGGGCTGATATGGCTGGCTGCACACATCCAAAACAAGGCGCAGCAAGTAACAAAGAGGTTCGCCCATGCAATTCCGAATACGACAACTCACCATACTAGTGAGATCCCTGTGCATAATATTTTTGGAGTGGACGTAGCTCATTGCACACGATATGTCCTTGGCGAGGTTACAACGCAACAGCCATGGGAACGCCCTCTGCCTGTCACAAATGAGCCGGCTTAGACTGCCACCGTCGCAATAATCGACTAGAATGTGAAGATTCCATATACCTTCTGATGGGTCCACATCGACACACACGCCACTGCAAAGCAGCTATCGATACGAACCACAAATAAGTACCTACACAAACCAGCCCCTCCAACACCACACATTAACTGCTTATCACCTTCGTCAAGGTGATCTTCTGGCCATACGACAAGAACTCCGATATGCCTCAGAAAAAACTCCCTGGACCGCTTCAAACTCCCTGGCCAGACAAAATTTTTTTTTTTTTTGAAAAGGTAAAGGATTTTAACTTCATGTTATTTTGCGCACTTATAAAGAACACTGAACCTATCTTCGCCAAGCGAGTTTCTTGTTCAGCTGGTTACAAAGCATTTTTCTAAGAATGTATCGAATATCGGTTAAATTTCTGATGAAGTGCGACGTAGGTATTGAATCGTTCACATCGCCCATGTTTTAATACAAACTGAATATGTGGTTTTACATCGGCAAAAGAAATGCAGCGAATAAGCAAAGCACACTGACTTTGTTATATACGATAAACACGTTTTTATAAACAGAAGTACTCAATAACCTACCGTAACAAGTTGCGACAAAACAAACACGTTTTCTTAGCAAGAGGCATCAATTCTCTCTTGCTTTCTTTTTGTCACGGTTGAAGTGCGTGGGACCATTTAGATACCATTTGCGCAGAGGTTGTTCGAAAACGTAGCGATGCGCAAAAGAAAATGAATCGAAAAAAAAGACCGCATTTTGCAAAGCAAACATGAATCAGCCGTTAGCTCGTGCGCTTAACAAGCAATATCAGTGAGCAAGTCAAAGGAAGCGGGGGGGG
>JAARMF010002828.1:12898-24192 GCA_022844705.1 Toxascaris leonina
CCCCCCCCCCCCACCCCCTCC
Organism: Toxascaris leonina; assembly: GCA_022844705.1. NCBI lineage: Eukaryota > Metazoa > Nematoda > Chromadorea > Rhabditida > Ascarididae > Toxascaris > Toxascaris leonina. The sequence goes on from JAARMF010002828.1 coordinate 12,920, forward strand.
CTCATCTTCCTTCCTTCTCTTCATGACGATCAACTAGTTCGATAACTGGTAAGGAGAAAAGATCAATGCGAAATGATGTTTGCATTTGATAGCTAACATGATCACATGCACAAATCTTCCATCAAAAACATATTCTATATGCGGTGATCATTAAAAAATTGTAAAGCTACAGGTGCAAATTTCACATAATTTCCTCAATTAGCAAATTTTCCAAATTTCTTTCATCGTTGAGAGATCGCCAATAGTGCATCATCAATACTTCACAAAAAAATGAATGCGATTAGAAGTATTGTTAATTATGAAAATAATGTGTACAATCTTCACATTTCTCGATGTCTCATAACCAGTCATATTGTAAAATGCTTCTGCTCTCTATTATCAATCACGTTTGCCGAAGAGCTCTTTGTTTTTTATTTTCCAACGCATTTTTATCACGTAAAAATTCAAAGTAATGAAGTTCTATTCAAAGGGCCAGCGAAGAGAATTTTAAGAATCAGCAGTGTATATTATAGCCCCAAAATTCTATCACTTCATCAATTCCATGACTGCTTATATATGCTTGTGTATTCTACGGATTCAACTCTAGTTGTGAAAAAATTCCGCTACGAATTCTGATAGATGTTTAACAATCTTCGAATTTTTGTTGATTTACTACTGTAGATTTTTTGGATGTTTTTCATAGTTTACTGGTTAATTAAAGGAATAAATTCTTGAATTCGAGTATTTAATTACCGATCTTTGGTGACAGGACTAAGCCTTTCGATTTAAGTATTTTATTTCCGATTGCAAGCAAGTGAATATTTCATGAATTAAACGATGATACACTTGATTATTGATTACTCGTTATATGAGCTCTATAACCTAGTCATCACGTAAAGAATTTATACGCCATCGACGTATAGAACATGAGTCGTTACAAAAGTTGTTTTTTTTTTTGGATAATTGCTTAGGTGCCTATTTTCAAAAATTTCTTCAGTCATTGAAATTTTTTCCGAACATTTCATTCCGTCGTTTGAAGAACTTTTCACGGATCAGCATTGCAGAATTTATTGAGTTCTATTCATGACAGCAATTAAGTGAACTCAATTCATCGAAACAAATTTATTGAGTCCAATTCGCTGAACTCAATTTATCGAACTCGACTTGACGAACTCAACTTGCCCAAGTCAATTCGCTGAACTCAATTTATCGAACTCGATGCATCGAACTCAACTTTTCGAACTTAATTTGCCGAATGTGATTTGTCGAAAACCATTTCATTAGCAAATTCATTGAACTCTTTGAATCACTCGGAAATAATCATGAGACAACTGCAATCTCAAAAATTGAAAAAATTTCTCTTTTTATTACTAGAAAAATCACTCAACCGATTTCATCTCTATTATTTGCAATAATTATCTAAATTTTTCTCCAACATATCGAAAAATTTTTTCATCAAATGAGAAAAGAAGAAACCCCTCAAACATTTAAAACGCTTGAAAAAAAAAAATCCTAACAATTAGCATCGTTCAAATTCGAACGAATATGCAATTAGTTCAGCGAAATTTAATACTTGCAAACTTCTCTACTATCTTACTACAACGATCACTAAACCTGAAATCAGACCTGAATTGTTTCAGAAATGTTTTTGAAAAGGGTTGTTAATCTTAATAACAGCGATATTCTACTTCAGTGTGAATGATAAAGAAAGAAATGATTATATTTTCGTTGCCTTCTCGAATAGGTTGATTTGAATTCTTATCAATTGTAATGTATATTTATGAGTGATAATTATTATTTTAATAATATTGAAGAAATTTTGTATAATTAAGGAGTGAAATATCTTAATAAGACGGACGGAATTTTTTAATAGAAAATAAAACGAATTAAAATTAATTATTCATTTGAGGAAATAAATATCACCGTATGAATATTTATATGAATGAAGGAGGGAAATTATTGAATATTGTGCGAAAAAAAAAAGAAAGAAAATATTTATTAGGCAAAATTTTTTTTTAAATTTTCATGAATGTTGTAACGCCCAGATTTCGTTTTTTTTTTTTAACGAAATCTCCTGATGAGATTCGATCGTTGGCCATTTGGTCATTAATGGTTGGCAAATTGGCCATTAATGGTTGGCCATTTAGCGTAGTTTTTGTCCATCTAATATGAAATTGGCCATTAATGATACTATAACGGTAATGGATTTATGCCACTAGTTTATGCTCGTATAAATGCTCTCATATTATGGCTTTAAGAACAATTCACATATGGAAATTCTTTTTTTCTTTCATCTCATTCGTCCATCCATCTCACATGGTTCGAGCGTTTACTTCCTTCTTCAATGCCACGAACATCATCTATTCGGATGTTTATGCGGCATGTGATTTTTGAACTCATCTAAGCTTTTAAATCATTCAATAAAAAATATCGAGTGGGTGCTATATCAACAAAATCGAAGGATACATTGGTTGTAACAACAATAAAAAATTTCTCACATCCTTTTAGTAAGCAATTCTCAAAATATATAGACGATCAGTTATATTACCTCGTGATCGGTATATTTTAGATAAACATACGAGAATTTCCTTTCTTTCATTGCTTATCGTCGTCGAAATAGAAATGATCGGAACTTTTTTTTCGTGCATTGTGTAGTTATCGGACATTTGCGCCAATAACGCTAATTACACCTCCAGTTTCGACGACTTTTCTTTTCATGATTTACATCAATGATTACCTTAAAACGTAGTGGACCAATAGGAGGTTTAGCAAATGGGATACCCAAAAAGGCATCCACTTGAAGGTCATTCTCGTTAACGAGACGGCGACCTTCAACGATTCCATAGTGTGTCTTTACTTGTCGACTAGGAATTGTCTCCGAATCTGATTTTGCATGTAGGAATGAAGATACTGCGCCCATTGCCAGAAGAAAATAAAAATCTGCAATAGCATAACGGTACGACACAAAACTCATATCAATACAACTAATCATTTCTTCGCAAAGATCTTAATTCAAACGATTTATCGCGAATAATTTCTTATCTTATGCATAACGTTCTTTAGTGATAAGTTCAATATCACAGTGTAACTTATCATATTGAACTCTGATAAGCTCTTTAACGAATCATAGAGTGCTTTTCATACCGAATTTTCAAGAAAAACTTTAATGCCTTCTCTCTACTCATATTCTTACCTCCTTCCGTCCACCCCCCTCCTCTCCCTATTCTCTCCACCAACATTTGGTACATTGTTGAATTTGACATATTCGCAGTAAAGCTGTCTCCATTGTGAAGAATCCGTTCGCACCTGCTCGATGCGAAAAACATTGAGATATTTTATGAAAGCATTATTCTCAAACATTCTCTACTGTAAACCCACTTCGTTATCAGCATTCTCTACGATAAACTAGCACAAATTTTTCATGAAGATTATTATAGAAAAGATTTATTGTTCGCACTACTATCATATTTCGCATGCGAAAATGAGAAGAGCGAAAACCAAAGAATACATTTCGGATGCGAATATGATCATATTTCATATGTGAAAATAAGTTGGATTAATCATATTTCTTGCGCAAGAAAAAAACGAGTAGAATGACAAGCAAAGAAAATATTTCGAATGCGAATATAATTGTATGTCGTATGCGAAAATTATAAGAGCGAAAGCGAGAGAGAACAACATTTCGCATGCGAATGTAAAATTCAAAATTGAGACAATCCACATTTGAATGAGGCAATGAGACAAAGTGAACACAAAAGTGGAGCAACAAAGAATAAGAATGATTCTCTACAACAACAGAGGATAATTGTATGAGGGAAAAAAAAAGAGAGAGAAAAAATATTGCTCTTTCTTTCGTTCTTTTCCGGCTCTTCATTTGAGCAGAAAATTTTTCTTGATGAGTGAAACTTATATACGTCAACAATTAGCATTGTCTAATGATACAGCGAGATAGATAGACAAATAGATAGATAGATAATTGCTAAATAGACAATTTTTGATGAGACAATAAGTGAGTTTTACATTGTTAAGCAAAAAAAAACAATTTTAGAAACAAATGAAGTGCAAAGAAAAAAAAAGAGAGAGAACACACAAAAAAACTAAAAATACATAACGGGAAAGAACTCCACTAGTGCATCTCTTAATGAATTTAAGCACAATTAATTTATCTCAACGAATAGAATTTAAAAAAAAGAGATGATTTGAATTGAAAATTATTTCTAATAAATAAAATTGATAAGCAAGCTTAATAATCGTCGACAAGATTGAAATATCAATAGAAGCGGAAATTATTCGACGAAATTAAATTCATAGAACACCTAGAAGTGAATAGAAGCAATTAAATTGCCGCAATGAATGAATGATTGCTCAATTGTTCTAACTAGCTAAGAAGTTAGAGCTAGCTCTTCGAAGCAGACAGCTTCAAAAATCAAACATCATAAGAGCATATTCGATTCATATAGGAAACTGGGGTCTCACACATATTACCAGCTACATCTTTAGCTCGAGGTTCAAGATGCTCGAACGTATCTTTAGCTCATATATCATTAAAAATTCTCTCTAAGCACTATAATTTCTTCCGCGCCGAAAAATATCTTCAATCAAAAATATAGGCTTTTCAACGATTTGAATTCATGCAATTTTTTAATTCTAGGAAATTGGTTATTTCCAGCTCTTTTATAAGTCTAAGAAATGGAATTCAAACTTTTCAAAGAATTCTCGAGTCACGCACTCACTCTCAATTTGTTATCGGAATAAAATAAGCATAAATTGTTCGAATAATTGAAAGTTTTAACAATATTTTTGAATGTTCATAAATGAGCGAAACTAATCAAATACATCTCAAAAAAAAACTTAATAATCAATTGATTATTCGTAACTGATCGAATTTCTATTCAAAATAATTTTTTTTTTCTTCTTTTCGTTTATATTTTGTCGCTGTTCGTTTGTATTTCCGGGTGGAAAAATAAATAAATATAAACAATATAAAACAAAAGTGTAATAATATCTCAAGTGTTAATTGTTCTCATAAAATATATGAGGAAATATTGGCGAAGAAAAGTTGCTAAATTGTGCGAATAATAGTGAAAATTTTTTAGTGAAAAAAAAAAAGATAAAGAATGCTAAAAATATTTTGCGAAATAAGTTGAGAGCAATAACTATGGAATAAGCGTAAATTACTTGCTGCAAATTCGTTGGGTAATATATTTCCTATTGATATGAGACGAAACAAGAGAAAAACCACTGATTGATGATATGATAGAGTAGGATAGTCCCGTATAGAATGCCATCGAAAAAAAAAGTTCGTCGAAATAAATTTTACCGTAAAAATAAATAAGCCGCTAAATAGCACAATTAAGAGTAGATTTAATAAATAGACAACGTTGATGGTGATTTATTGCCATATAAGTGATAGTTCAAATGAACTAATCTAAGCGCTTGAATAGGTGAATAAATTTTGCACAATAATTTATAGCATCAATAGAGTGGTATATAGATTGTTGAGGGAAATATTACGTAAGAATGAAGTGAATAATTGAATTTCTTTTTTTTTAATATGCCTCATTTACCTGTGCGAAAAATTATTACTTACCTGTTCAAGCGATAGCATTTCGAACATTTTTAGAGTGTTTCAAAAGTGCAACAATGTTTCAATGATCAATGTTCATTGTTGTATACCTATGTAAATATCTTGTTCATAAACAAACGAAAAAGAAACGTTTTTATGAAAAGTTTCTCGAGATTGACATGCCTCATTGTTGAGTTCGACTCGTTTTGTTCCGCATTTTTTGCTCTCTCTCTATTCTGGAACAAGTATAACATTAAGATGACTAATTTTTTTTTGATTTTTATGCATTTCCCCATCCACCTGTTTTCGAGAGCGCAACGACTTGAACAGACTAAACTACATGATGTTTGTTGTTCATCTCTCGACAAGAATAATTATTATTCTGAGACTAAAATTCTTCCAAGATATCTAAGATGGTGAAGCATACGTATAAATATGAAAAGTGAGAAAATACTTCAACAGATGAACTATTTGACTGTTATTTTCGATGGCTGATTAATTTGTTGGATCGAAGTTTAAAGATTTTGAGGTGAAATAATGCAATGGAGGCAATGGAATGAACTTATTCGAATGAACTTTAGTGATAAGTGATAAGTGATAATTGATGAGTATATTTTCAAGATGCTTCACTATAAAATTTCAATTACGATGCAAAAGATTATGAGCAACTTTTTCGAAGGTTTTTTATTCCCGCAAATATTTCATAGTTAAAGAAACATTTCCACTAAAGGAGTAATTTCTGTATTTTGTCCACTCATATAAAATATTCTCTTTTTTTAACAGAAAGTTTCGAACATATTATCATAAGATGATAGCGCAATAATTAAGTATATTGAAGGAAGTGGTAAGGGAATGCATTGAGTGAAAACCTTTTATCAAAACCTTATCATAAGAGCGCTTTTTAATCATGGAAATACGTCTTAAGAATCTTTGCAATCATATCTGCGCCATTTTCCTTATCAATCCGCTTACGAGCGCTTCATTATCCAGTTTCGTCGAATATGCACTCTTGTGGATCTTCCACCATCTCGATCTCTAACATCTACGGATGACTCTTTAGCTATGAACTGATTAAGTCGCTTTCCGGGTAAATGAATAAACAAATGAGAAGGTGCTATTTTTATTGCAAAAAAAAAAATGAAAGCTTTCCGGGTTCATAATAGAGAAAATATGCCACTCAACTTAAAACACGGTCGATGAATTCGAATAATTGTACGAGCGCATTATCATTCAAAAAGTTCAGATTATTGTCGAAATCGTTCCGAATATAACGATCAAACGCCTAAACAGAATAGCATCGTTAAGGCCCTCATTCTTTTCTAGCAGCGATCATAACTCTTACTATAAAAAAAAATAAATAATGTAATAAATACTTATATTAATATCGATAAATAAGCTCATAAAAACTATTGAAAACCATTATATATACTTATGAGACAATTTAATAATATTGTTAGCATTATAAAGAATTATGCGTCAAAGAATCGGAAAAATAAAAGAGTATAAAAGATTGCTGCATATATTTAGAATCCAAATGAGAAAATTATTACAAATTAAGTAGAAATTAATGAAAATATGAATATTAATATCAATATCAATAGTGCTATCAACACTACAAATCTCCAGCAATAAAACAATAATTCAATGGATCAATTCGAAACGTTCATCAACAATATAGATGAGGATCGAGTAGAGTGATCGAAGAGCTTTGTTACAAGTGTAAGTCGAGCTGAGACGATTTCGAAAAAAAAAATGAAGCCGAATTGCGGCTAAACGCCTTTCCTCTTCTTTTTTTTTTTTTTTTTTTTCTATATTGGTTAGCTATCTTGAAGCACTATTAAGCATGTCGACGCTGTCTTTAGCACGCATTGCGTCGAATCGCATGAATGAACGAACACATGAATGAAGCGTTTGAAATTAACGTTTATCGCATCTTTAGAGAGAGAGAGGGAGAGGGAGAGAGAGATTGGAAGAGAGAGGAAGGGAGAGGGAAAGGGAGAGAGAGAGAGAGAGGGAGGGAACAAGCGAGGGCGAATCTTGCACATATTCAATCCCATTTCGAAGATATTGCACTTTTAGCGTTCTATATTCGTCTTCTATTGCAAAGTGGTTATTTCAATATTCATGTGTGATTTACATATGCTATAGGGGAGGTCTACAAACAAAAGGCAGCTTCACATAGTTCATTCTGATATTAAAATGCCCCTCCCCCCTCCCCCCCCCCCCCACCTTCACTATAATATTGCAAAATTCGCTCACTAAAATAACACAGATGACCATTAAGAGTGACAATTTTTCCCAACCAACTTCTATAGAGAGCCTTGTAAGGTTCACATAGATACTCTCAAATCAGAGAAAGGCAGAACAATTTTGAAGCATCTAAGCTGCTGGATTAATATTGTAGAATCCCTAGCCTTTATTCTTTTTCCCTCCTTCCATTGTTCATCCTTTCTCTCACCATTCACATCCGTTCGTTCATGATTCCGAAAAAAAAAATTCATCCTTTATTTTTGTACGATATATTTTTGGGGATCGCCAAACTCACAATTGAGCTAATAAGCTAAGCTAAATCATAAGCTAGAATCTAAAGCTAAACTATTATAAGCTCAAAGTTTACATATTAGACACTAAGACCATGTGCGTATTTTTTCTCATTTTTGAAACTTTTCAGGTTGCTACTGGAAAGAAGAAGAGGCGCAAAAGTGACGAGATAAAGTTAGCGATAATCGCCGTGATTTTTGCATCGGATTATCCTCCGAATCGAAACGTTTAGTGCGAATTTATTTGGAGGATTACTGAATGTCGTCGATAAATTTCAACATAAAAGAGAGCGTTTGTAATGACGAAAAGGATTTCGACGTTTTATGTGAATCTTATAAGCTTTTATGTCACTTAATCAAAGCCATTGAGTGGGCGCAATACGAACGCATAAAAATAGCTTAGTAACGAGACACTACGCATATAACACACCTTCCACTCCTATGAACTTGTACACGCATATTATCATGCTTTAGTCATTTATATCGAATATTATTGCGTTCATGTTTTGTAAAAAATAAAACAATCGCACATGTATAAGAGTAGGATGGCGTAGGGGGAGGGGGAAGGGAGGGGGAGGGGGGAGGGGGAGGGGGACAGGGGGAAATTTGATCTCTAGAAAGAGTACGCATCGCACACGACCTAAACACAATGTACAACTAGAGAGATAGAGAGAGAGGGAGAGAGGGAAAGAGAACGAAGAGAGTGAGAGTGACAAAGAGAACTTTCTCATATTTCTTGAATAATTTACAAAAAAAAAAAATCGTCGTTGTAAAGTGCCTTCGAAGAGATTCATATTCACTTACAAATTCCAATCATCCCTCTCATATTTGACCAATATATTGCGCATAGACTAATAATCAAATATGCGAGATACCTGTGGTGAGAAACTCGACCTGTTGAGATGCTTTACCTATAGAAGTACTTAACCTTTAAAGAGATTAAACCTGCACAAATACCTTTACCATAGGTAAATATTTAACCTTTACAAGTACTTAACCTATAGAGATACTCATACAAAAACCAAAGTACACCAAAGAAAGCAAAAATTGCTTGGTCAGACGGTGCGCTAAGAGCATCAATGATGTTCGCTTGAACATCATTCAGCTTGCTTCAGTAATGGAAATATTTGTCGCTAGTTGTTGATTGTACTCTCTTATGATGGAAATTCAAATAAAGATTGGCGCTTAAATTATCGAAAATTTGAAAGATTTCTCTTATACGCTTGAACTTTTTTTTAGCTTCATCGTTTTAAGCTGGGAATTCTCTCATATGTGGGGATTTTTGGGGATTTTTCTTTTCCTGAATCTATGCTATTTATCCTCTCAATAAGAAAAAAGTTCATGTGAACTACTATATACTTATTTATTTTATATTTGAAAACATTTTTTAAAGATTATTATATAAATATGCTGAAGAAATTCCAAATAATAAGCTATATAGAATAGAGCTTTAAAGAGCAATTAATAATTCACCTAATATTTACTAATTTCTCAATAAATAAACAAACAATTTTTTCTCAATTCCCTTTTTTTTTCTCATTATTTTTCTCCATTTTTTTATATGGTCGAAAAAAAAATCTCATTCACTTCTATTGCGTCATCAATTGCATTGCACAAACTCTCTTCAATTACATCATAGAAGTCGATCATAGCGATCGTCGTTGCTCATTTCTTTCTCGTATTCTTTTTTTCTTCGAAATCATTTTGACGTCGAATCGAGCTCAATATGATTGTCTTGAAAGATTGAGTAGATGCACTAAAGCATCAATAAATAAAACGATTAAGCGAAGAGGCTCCAAATTCGACTCCGGGTTGATTTCTCAACGTATCGCCAAGGACACTGACCACCAGCCGCTCCAAAAATCTAGTCACAATAGCCATCTGTGGGCATGATTAACAGCTGTATCGATAAAGCCTATCGATGAAATTACAGCTGCCTTTATATCTTTATATTAGATGAAATAAATATTAAATGAAGAGAATATAACTAATTAAATAAGGTGCATTAATTGAGATATATAGAAAATTTGACGCTAAAATTCAAAAAAATGAATCGGTCGAAGAGAGTAATCACCCTTTTAGGAGTGTTTATGCGAAGTGAATTTCTNAACCATTTCGAGAGTGTTTATGCGAAGTGAATTTCTTAATATTTTATTACGTTGAATAATATATGTTTTAATAATCTTTATTAATATTTCTTAATGGTTTATTAATTATTAAAAATATTATCGAAACAAATCTTAAAAAAGAATCATATCGTTAGAGATAAATATCTTTTATTGGAGAAGAAAAAAGAGCGGCGGAAATATCGCAACAAACTAACGAAACGCATCAAGTAACTAATATTTTATTTGTGGATGAATTCATCTTGATGGAACGATTGAAAATATTTCACGCTTTATTTTCGTAATTTATGCATTGAAGGAATGTCTTCTATGTGGCGCATTTGTCCGATATATGCAATATTTTGGCGCATCTGTCCGATGTTCAATTCCCTTAGGGGAATTTTTATTTCATTTTTTTTTTTGCTGAAATCATTTTGAAATTTCCCCTCAAATTATCTGAAAAGTAGCACCTCATCTGTATTAAAGTTTAGTGAAGAAATTGTGGCAATCGAACATTTCTGATCATCATGAACTATGCTGTTAAGTTGTTATTGCGAACGCAGTAATGCGTTCAGATTTGCCATCTAGTTGACATGAAGTAATGAGTGGTGTGACCTTTAGATATGACCTTTCCCTTTTTGAAAAGCTGGGGAGAAAGGACGGGAAAGATATGAGGAAAAAATGCGATTTGAGCATAATTCATAACTCAGCGCCGTCAGATTGTTGATTTACCTCAGGTTATAAACTGTTGGACGAAAACCGCTCCGGCCGGCTGAAACTAACGGCTGTACTATGCGAACTCTCTCACCTGGAGTGGCAATTCCATCAATGGATGTGAATGTCATATTACCTAAAGTAAGAGCGAATATGCGCGAAATGCTAAATGTGAATATTGCCGAATAAATACGACACTGAAGTGTAGAATGAATTTTCGAAAACAACTAATTGAAAGAAATTCCCCCTCCCCCTCCCCCTCCCTCTCTCCCCCTCTCTCTTTCCACCCCGCTCCCCTTAAAATGATTCTCTCAACCTAATGCACTAAATTTCCGTCAAGATTATTTCAAAAAAAAAAAAACTGTTCAA